>JBDODA010000143.1:0-37237 GCA_039880815.1 Aspergillus intermedius | reverse complement strand
AATATGAAGTTCCGGCCACCTGAAAAGTCATGTGACTTAGTTAAGGCCACCCAAAATGGTTTTGGGTGGCTTCTACTTTTCAGGTGGCCTGAACTCTATTTTGGGTCCATGCCACCCAACGACTCCTAATAAGGTTTCCAGCGATAAAGCTCCATTACTAATAACCCCGAAGACTGGAGAGGGTGGAATGTATAGTAATCATTCCGGTCAAGCGTGCTCCATGATTCATTTTGAGCCGGCTTCATTAACTCATCATACCGTGAGGAGGTTTGATGTTGAGTAATTGAATAAACTTTGATCATCCAGCCAGGGAAGGATCCAATGCCTACTTATACCGAAGACATGGTACGGCGCAAGATGGGGGCTTGGTCATTTGGTTTGAGAAAGCAATATAATAGGTACTGTACCACCAGATGCAAACACCAATACAAACCCCTTCTCATTCGTTATAATTATAAGTTGGTGGACAATTACTGATTTCCCTCCTTCAAGTATCCTTTAGCGGTCATAACACCGGCAGCTCTACCACGTCCGTCTGCCGTCCAACATGGCGTCGGGTTCATCCAGCACGGATGCCGAGTCGATAATTGCTGGGGATGGAGTACAACCTGCGGATGCCAAGGCTGATACGGAAAATTCGTCCATCTATCGTACGGAAACGAGATGGCACATGGAGCCCGAATTGCGCCAGATCAGGGAACGAGACAAAGATGGCGGAGAGAAGCCCAAAATGCTCGGTGTTGCTTGGGACAACCTCACCGTCAAAGGCGTTGGTGGTGACGCAATGTTCAATGAGAACGTCCTCTCCCAGCTTTTCCCCTTCCACAGGCGTGGCAAAGGTGCCAAAACCAGGACCATTATCGAAAGTTCGTTTGGATGTGTTAAACCAGGGGAGATGTTGCTTGTTCTCGGACGACCTGGAGCGGGTTGCACTACACTGTTGAACGTACTCGCAAACCATCGCCTTGGCTACGAAGAAGTGACCGGAGACGTCAGCTACGGGAACATGTCTGCCACGGAAGCCAGACAGTACCATGGCCAGATTGTCATGAACACAGAGGAGGAAATCTTCTTTCCGACCTTGACCGTTGAAGACACAATCGATTTTGCCGCTCGCATGAAGGTCCCATATCAACTACCGCCCGGGATCACGACTCATGAGGAATACGTTCAGCTCTATAAGGATTTTCTCCTGCGATCGGTTGGAATTTCTCATACCGCACGGACTATGGTTGGGGATGCCTTTATTAGGGGTGTCTCTGGGGGAGAGAGGAAACGTGTCTCAATTCTGGAGTGTCTTACTACGCGTGCTAGCGTCTTTTGTTGGGACAATTCGACAAGAGGCCTTGACGCCAGCACAGCTCTTGAGTGGATCAAGGCCATCAGGGTGATGACAGACCTTCTCGGGCTCAGTACTATTGTCACCCTCTATCAGGCGGGTAACGGCATCTACGAGCATTTCGATAAGGTTCTGCTTCTTGATGAGGGCAAACAAATCTTCTATGGACCTCGAAAGGACGCTGTTCCATTCATGGAGGGCCTGGGCTTCATGCGTGATCCGGGTTCCAACCGGAGTGATTTCCTAACGGGCGTGACGGTCCCTACTGAGCGCGTCATTTCCCCAGGATATGAGGACAAGTTCCCACGCACCGCCGACGAGATTCGCGCTGCATATGAGCAGTCCCATATCAAGCCCAGAATGCTGGAAGAGGCCCAGGGCTACCCGACAAGCAAAGACGCGGCTGACAACACAACTGTGTTCAAAGAAATGGTTGCTCGTGAAAAGCACAGGGGCGTGTCGAAAAGGTCCTCCGCCACAACTGGTTTCGTCACTCAAGTAACTGCTGCCATTATCAGGCAGTACCAGCTCATGTGGGGTGACAAGGCGACTCTACTTATGAAGCAAGGCGCTACCGTTATCCAGGCCCTCTTGGGTGGTTCTCTTTTCTATTCCGCCCCTGACAATTCTATCGGCCTTTTCCTGAAGGGTGGTGCCCTGTTTTTCTCTATTCTATACAATGCTCTGATAGCCCTATCAGAGGTTACCGACTCGTTTACGGGTCGACCCATTCTCGCAAAACACCGCTCCTTCGCATTGTACCACCCGGCAGCCATTTGCATCGCCCAGATTGCTGCCGATCTACCGATCCTATTATTTCAGGTTACGCATTTCGGCCTTATACTATACTTTATGGTTGGCCTGAAGACCACGGCCGGTGCATTCTTTACTTATTTGGTCATCAACTTCATGACTGCCATGTCTATGACAGCCTTCTTTCGACTCGTTGGCGCCGCATTCCCTACTTTCGACGCTGCGTCCAAAGTCTCAGGACTGTCGATCGTAGCGCTGTTTGTCTACATGGGATATATGATTATCAAGCCTGAGATGCATCCATGGTTTGTGTGGATCTTCTGGATCAACCCTATGGCCTACGGATTCGAAGCTCTTCTTGGAAACGAATTCCATGACCAGGTTATTCCGTGCTACGGACCTAACCTCATCCCCAGCGGCCCTGACTACGTTGGCGAAGGGGGGCAATCATGTGCTGGTGTTGTCGGTGCAGCGCCTGGCGCAACGAGCCTGACTGGTGACGAATATCTCGCAGCCATGTCCTTTAGCCATAGCCATATATGGCGTAACTTTGGAATAATCTGTGCCTGGTGGGTGCTCTTCGTTGCGCTCACAATAATTTTCACCTCCAGGTGGAAGCTACTTGGAGAAGGAGACCGTAAAATCCTGATTCCTCGAGAGCTGCAGCATAAGTCAAAACACCTTTTGCAGGCCCGAGACGAGGAAGCGCAGCCCACGGAGAAGCGTGTCAGTCCCGGCTCTAATGCGTCAGGAGAGAGCTTCGGAAATAATCTGCTCCGCAACAAGAGCATTTTTACGTGGAAGAACCTGACTTATACAGTCCCAACGGCCGATGGCGACCGTGTCCTTCTTGACAATGTTCAAGGATACGTCAAACCCGGTATGCTTGGCGCTCTAATGGGCTCGTCTGGAGCTGGCAAGACGACCTTGCTGGACGTTCTCGCACAACGCAAAACCTCGGGATCAATCCATGGATCCGTCTTAGTTGATGGGCGTCCTCTTCCTGTTTCTTTTCAACGTTCCGCTGGTTATGTCGAACAGTTGGATATTCACGAGCCCTATGCGACTGTCCGTGAGGCCCTCGAGTTTTCGGCGCTTTTGCGCCAATCTCGCGATACACCCACCGAAGAAAAGCTGCGATATGTGGACACCATTGTTGATCTTCTTGAGCTGAATGACCTTGAACATACCCTCATTGGTCGGCCAGGCGCTGGTCTCTCGGTGGAGCAACGTAAGCGTCTAACTATCGGTGTTGAACTCGTGGCAAAGCCCAGTATCTTGATCTTCCTTGATGAGCCCACGTCAGGGCTTGATGGTCAGGCGGCCTACAATACTGTTCGATTCCTTCGCAAGCTTGCCGAAGCAGGGCAAGCTATCCTTGTTACTATCCATCAACCCTCGGCGCAGTTGTTTGCGCAATTTGACAAACTATTATTGTTGGCTGCCGGCGGCAAGACTGTGTACTTTGGAGATATAGGCCAGAATGCGAACACTGTCAAGGAATACTTTGGACGCCACGGCGCACCTTGCCCACCTGAAGCCAATCCTGCTGAACATATTATTGATGTTGTGTCGGCAAGCGCGAGTCTTGATTGGAACCGGGTCTGGCTGGAGTCCCCGGAACATGAGACACTCTCCAAGGAACTGGACTGCATGGTTGCTGATGCTGCAGCTCGATCTACAGCAGCAAACGATGATCCACACGAATTTGCCGCTTCGCTCTGGACGCAAACCAAGCTTGTGGCGCACCGCATGAATGTCTCTCTCTTCCGGAACACCGAGTACCTCAACAATAAATTTGCCATGCATATCAGCTTAGCGCTGCTGAACGGCTTTACCTTCTGGCAGATTGGAGACGCACTTACGGATCTACAGCAGAACCTTTTTACTGTGTTCAATTTTATCTTTGTTGCTCCGGGTGTTATCTCCCAGTTGCAGCCGCTCTTTATTGACCGCCGGGACATTTTCGAGGCGCGAGAGAAGAAAAGCAAGATGTACCACTGGGCTCCCTTCGTGACTGGACTTATAGTCTCGGAGTTCCCTTACTTGCTTGTCTGTGCGCTGCTGTATTACGTTTGCTGGTACTTTACCAGCGGCCTTCCCACCTCCGCTGACCATGCTGGAAGCGTCTTTTTCGTTGCAGTAAGCCCGCCCTCCTGGCTTCTGATTTCTCTGCCTTCCGCACCTGATTAACTCTTTCCCAGGTAATGTACGAGTGCCTGTACACGGGCATAGGCCAGATGATTGCCGCTTACACACCGAACGCCGTCTTTGCCTCTCTGGTCAACCCTCTGGTGATTACCACTCTCGTCTCCTTCTGCGGAGTGATGGTTCCATATAATCAAATCGTAGCATTCTGGCGATACTGGTAAGTCCCTGCATATACAATGGCGCTGCAGATGATAACGGCCGTTTCCATTAGGATGTATTACATCGACCCCTTCAACTACCTTATGAGCTCTCTGCTGGTGTTCACTACTTGGGACAAGCCCGTGCACTGCAAGCCCGAGGAGTTAGCAGTGTTTGATCCGGCTCCTAATTCAACATGCGGTGAATATCTCGATGTCTATCAGCGGGGCGTGGGGATGGCCACGAACCTTCTGAACCCGGATGACACCCTCGGATGCCGAGTCTGCCAGTATACTGAAGGCGGAGATTACCTCCGTACACTGAACCTGCAGGAACGATACTACGGATGGAGGAATGCGGGCATTGTCGTTGTATTTGTGGTCGGTATCTACGGGCTCGTGTTCCTTATGATGAAACTCAGGACTAAAGCTACCAAAAAGGCTGAGTCCTGAGGCGCGAAGAGGAAAGTGATGATGGTCGCAGTATCCACTAGGCTGTCAATATTGCCTTGCGGCGGAGCTGGTCAAGGATTGGAAGATGGTTGACAACCACCTACATATGTTACAAGGCTATAAAAAGGTGTAGATCATAATATATAGATATATAGACAGTTCGCTAGCATTTTTGCTCATTTAATAGCAATATTTGACCAGAAACAGTGTATTTGTTATTCATTCTGTGGAGGTGGTGGATGATATGGAGGATGATAAACTACTTTAATTATGTTTTCTGCGAGTGGATAAAACAAATCCTTCGACTTGTGGTAGTGATCACTGCTATAGTGCGTTGAAAAATAAGCGAGCCATTTGCAAACTATATGGCCTGCAGGTGATGAGGCATGGTATTTGGAAGGCAATAAAAGTAGAGTATAAGTATCGTATTTCGAAGAATACTAAGCATGAGGGGGAGAAGAGGAGATGGGGCTTCGAATACCCATCCTTAGATATGTACAAAGGGAGGTGAAGGTCTTGGAGAATGTGATGCAGGGGAACTGATGCCCAATGGTCTTCGATGGACCTCTCCATTGCGCGGGTTGGGTTGGATTTTCATTGTCCGGGCCCGCCCATAGGTTGGTTACCCAGGTTGGGGCTTCGGGGTTATCCAACTCTCCTACATGGGTTCTTGGCGGGTAATCATGGGCGGTTTCCGACGAGGATCTACACCTCCAACGGGGGAGACCCACGCGACGAACTGCTACGTAATCAAACATTGGGAAAGGTACCTCACGATATTCGATGGACTCTGCATAACATTGTTATCTGTACTCGGTGGCAGCCGGTCCCCTTCGCTGCCTCTATTGGATACCTAAACGGCAGGAGTCCGGGTCACCAGCCTGTTCCAACAGGGGATCGCACGAGCGCCAGAACATCCGCTGAGATGTAGTGCAGTAGTGATCGGGTGGTTTTCGTCCGTTAGCTAGGCTTAACCATTCCGCCCAAAACAAAGGAGATAGATAAAACTGAAGTATCCAGCTTTCTTCCTAGCAGTGTAACGTATCGCACAGGCGAACGACAAATACGGTCCGGGATCCATCAATGATCCTTACTGCTGTTTTCTCCCGGTTCCTACTACAGTATATCACGCCCCATGTACTTTGCATACTACTCGTCCATCGTTCGTTCCAGTCTTAGTTTCTAAGTCCTGCGCACTAAATCAACAACCAAGTGGATGGTTTGTTTAGTTTGCTGCTCCAATTATTTGCTCGTTATGTCCGTTTGTCATATTACAGACCCCAAAGTAAGGAGGTAGGACTTACACGGCTTATAGGAGTCGTAAAGCTTTTTCAAAACATCAGGCAGTGCGCTATTTGTACGACAGTTCTTCTTCACTTCATGGGTGTACAGTAGCAAAGAATAAGATCGGAATGAAAAGATAGAAAGTCCAATTACCACATAGGAATTTTGGCTGTGTTGACATAGTCAATCTTCCCTTTGTAACCCTCAACACGGGGAAATGTGGTCCCAAAGAGACGATCCCAAACCCGAGTCTGCTTTCCATAATTATGGCTGCGCCTCCACCCGTTCCGATGGTCGAGATCGTGGTCTTCAATGACAAGCTCCATATCAAACATTCTTAGTAGCCATGTCATAGGATTGACTGCGGTGGCTTCAATACGCAGCCCACTGTGTCCAAGCAGCTCCGTGAAGATGACATATTGCTGGCAGATCCACCAATCATAGAAGGAGATAGGAAATCCAAGAAGCTTCATACTACCGAAAGCCATAAGAGGGATGACCACGATATCAAAAGTCTCCTGTATAGTGTCGGCGTAGCCAGCCAAAAGAGGATTCGGATGTTTGGTGAGGTGGTGCGTGCGATGGAACCTCCAGAGGCTAACGTTTTCGTGCATCAGACGATGATACCAATAGTACCAGAAGTCAAGTATGATCGCATACGCGGCAATTGTAAAAGGAAGCCACGTCCATTGAATCGACAAGGGGCCCTGGTCAGCCCGATAGGCGAATATGGTGGCTATAATCGGCCGGAAAGCGATAGCAGAAAGAAGAGACTCGAGAGTTTTCCAGACGCCAACGTCAGGGACACCATCACGCTCATGCTTATCACCATCAAAGAAGCCATATCTTTGACCAACATGGCGGAGTACGTGAAGCTGATGGACGCCAATAGCCTTTAACGATAGACTATACAACGCATATGCAGCAGTTGTTGACAAGTTGCGGTGAAAATAACCGATGTATGCCTGATGAATGGCAAGTGGAACCAAAGTGTGAATGAGAATCCAAAAGTGAAACTGCCACTCTGGAGCATATGGGACCATGTCTGCTTTTGGATGTACTGGAACTCTTCTGTCCGAGTCGACATGATGAACGCCAAGCGATTCCAGGGGCCAGTGGCCCATATGCTAATGCTTTCGATCCCACCCGCGCCAGTTGGATTTAATCGAGTCACCGGAACTCCGCGTAGAAGTAGCCATAATGTTAAGACTTGGGGCTGTTCGATTGACACTGAGAAGAAGATATTGAATTGACCCAGATATCCGACTCATGCTTCTTATATATGTGCCCTCGGACAGGGTTCACAGCATGTGAAAGGCAATGCTCAACACATGAAAAGTCGAAGATGCCTTTCCCCGACTACTCGTATTAGAGGCACTCTTTGCATCTGAATGATCGTCACTCCATGAGTAGACCCACTGGCTTCACGAGTATCTCAGGGGGGTCCATGATCTACAATTCGAATTCGGCTCAATGATAATCACATGCGTAGCGCAAGATGAAGAGCTATTGCTATGGTGCTCTGTATTATCCCGAAGTCTCATTAAGCAGATTAATAAACCATTGAGTACGGAGGAACCTTGGGAAATCGAGGTGTCGTCCCGTTCGAGCCCAGAATGGGGACGCCTAAGACATTGTCTTCGCCCTCCCTAAGACCGAACGCTTTGTCTGTGAAATTTGTATCATCGTACGTTCGAGAACCCAGCTATGTTGACCCGACTGGCTCGCCCTCATAAACGATAGTGAATGTAAAGAATACCAACACAGTGGAGACAGCTCACATGCCCAGATGCGGGCAGATCACTAATAGGCGGGGTAGGTGTAGGGGAAGCTGCATTAGGCTTCGTGAGCTTGACGGTATTGGTCTGTCAAACCACGCGGTCACAAGGAACAATTCCCTTCAGAATTCGGGAAAGAAGGCCATGCACTCCATAACGCCTGACAATATTATCCCCTCGATCTACGTTGGAAAAATGGAGTTCCCGACCAATGTAGGCGCAAGCGTCCTCTACCAATTCCGCTGTTTTGTAGATAACGTCTTCTTATGATGAGCCAGACAAGGTATATCTTCCTGCTCTAAATTGCGTTGCCGTCTCTTGGGTTTGCACTTGTTCTGTGTCGGGCAACAAAACTAAGTATATGCTACGATAGGTTGTTGCAAGCCAGCCCGGCGCCAATACACCATTCGTTGCTGCAGCAGGAGCACGTCCATCCTTCATATCCGCTGACGAGGCCACTACCATCACAGTTCCTTTCTGTATCCGCCCATCGAACGATGAAGACCAGTTACGTGCATGGGTTTCAAGACCAAACTCAAGGTCGACAAGCACGTCGAGACTTTCACGGACATGGCTCACGGGTGGATGACTGCACGATGTGTTGAGTCTGGTCTGGATATAGTCAACACCCATCGGATGCTCAAATTTGGTTAGAGGGCCGATTTGAGGGATAGGCACTGCAAAGTAGAGTTTGAGAGGGGCTACAATGTGGTCGGCTCCTTGCTGAAGAAGTACTTGTCACAGAAGAGTGACTATAGGAAGGCTTTTAAAATGTTGGTGGACTTTGCAGAATCGTTTGTGCATATCCAAACAAATATGCTACCTCACTCTTTAATGAGAATTTTTCTACTAAAGTTTACTTCTCCAACACTATTTTCATTTAGGAGGTTACGCGCTCTAAGTAAAAGCAGTCCAAGGGTCCCAGGGACGCCATTACGGGGTGGAAATGAGGGTCATATATACGGAATATGTTCATGATTTCGTGCTGAGATAAGACGAAGAGATCCGGAAAGGATATATCCGTTCTACCCCCGGATACAGAGACGAGACTTCCGATGCGGAGGATATTGTCGGAGGGCTTCAGGCATAAGTTGGGTTGTACATTCTCCATGGCGTTGATGAGGCCATGCAGTTGTCACAAGGACCCTATCTCACAAGCGACCCACTTATACCTCTCGAGGTTGATAAAGAGGAGCACTGTCTAGCATTGGCTACAAACGTTCAAGAGTACAAATACGGAAAAGAAGTTATATACTGTAGGCTAATGTAGGAATGTACTAGATATCCGATGCCCGGCTCACAGATGCCCGACCCCTTTTGCGAATAGCCCTCTGGATCTTCTGATTGTCCAGGCCGACCATCCTTTTGACTAGTCCGTCGAATATCTTTCTCCATCCCACGGCGTTAAGGAGCCAAACCACCCCCGCATTAGTACCCTTCCACATATATTCACCTCTTCCAAGCTCGGGAGATTGGGTCAGTATTTGACCGACCACCTGTCTGGCGAAGGTCTCCGGCGACATGCTGTTCTTGGCATGGTTTCGACTTCTCTCCTTGGTCCGCTCTAATAAATCGCTGTAAAGACTTCCCGATACAAAGGAGATGTTATCGGGAGACATGAGTTTCGTGGAGACTTCACCCATGAATAAAGTCACAATTTTAATGCCCAGGGGTTCCAGTTCAATCCGGAGAGTGTCACTGTGAGTGGCCACGGCCGCTTTCGATGCATTGTATGCAGATGAGAATACAAAAGGCAGATGGGCCAGCATCGAAGCTGTGTTGACAATCACAGGAGGTGTGCATTTGGTTCCATTGGAGGATAGTAGAAGAGGAGTGAATGCTTTAACCATATCGAACAAACCAAACACGTTGGTGTCGAACATATTGCGGACACAAGTGGCATCTGCTTCGATTGCCGGAGCTTCATACACTAGGAGAACAAGGCCATTCGGTCAGTAGCGGTGAAGGAGTACATTAGCACCGCAGCTGGATAGGGGCTGCGCCGATGAGAAAGGGAGGCAAGTACTTATTCCAGCGTTATTGAATAACATATCTAAACTCCCGCCCGTCCTGTGCACTATTTCGTTCATCAATGAATGGATACTCTCCGCCTTCGTAACATCAAGTTGAAAGGTCTCGATTCCCTTCTCTTCCAGAGAGAGATTTGGTGGATCGCGCCGTTGCGAAAACACGCCATCCGCGGGATGCCAATTCTAGGGCAATTAAATATGATGTCCAGCCCACCAGACGAACATCTACCCCGGATGGAGTCATTAATACAAGGGTGTCAAACATGTTCGGTACTGATTTTCGCTGGACTCACCCCGTGATGAGGACTGAGCGTTTTGCCATTGCGTATGAGACCTTGTTGTTGAACAATACGGGTCAGGCTCTGGTGAAGCATTGTATCTGAAAGTACGTCCTTTCTCAATTCAGTGTAGAAAATAAGTGTAATCAGCTATCTGTGGATGTGATTAGGGTAGCTGAAGGTCGACTTTTTATGGTCTTGCAACTGTCCCCACCCTGCGTATGCCCTCGCATTTGGACACAAACCTTATCGATCGAAAGGCGGAGTGTTCACTAATCACGGGTGAGACTAACCTAGATCCTACCCAGGAGGCAGAGTATTGTTTATCCATGAGGATAGATGGTCTGGCTTGAGAAGCAGCCACGAAAATTCAATTGGTGCTGGACACACTTAAATCTGTCACCCCAAGGATTCATGGGCGTATCCTCTCAATTTCTCACTCCTAGCCTTCCTGGTACATTAGGCAATTACGGACTTTCTTTTATAGCAGTGCGCGAATTCTATACGTCATATGCTGCTGACTGGGTTACTCATCCAGCATGATTTACAATAAAGCAAAAACCGACTCCTTCGTTCCCGTTGCCCAGCAGCCGTTCTCTTACTTCCGCTCAGCCCTGGAGGGTTGGGGCCAAACCTGCTTCCTAACATAATTCGCCACACTGTCCAACGGCGGAGGCGCTTGTACCTAGCGAACCGGTAAATGGGTGAGGATGATGGCACCGCGAAACTCACGTCTTGTGCGGATCATGGTACTCCAGCCACCATAACCGGGCTAGCTCGTCCATATCCCTCGAACAAGAAATCTAGATTTCTGTTTGGGCCCACATCCACATCCACAACCCCGGCAACGCACGCCTCAACGAGATGCACATATGCCAGCTCAAACTCGGCGGTCTTCCGCGCTAACATCCGAATTGCTCCATCCGCTCGTCATCGCTACCTTTGACCATACTCTGATAAGTGCTCCATGGGCTGTATCGAATAGCAGGACGCTCCACACCGATGGCATCCACAATAGCACTGGCGACTTCCAATGGAAAGCGTCCGCGATTCTCAATATTGCCACCCCACTCATCCGTTCTCTTGTTGATAGTATTTTGAAGGAACTGGTCAACCAGATATCCGTTCGCTCCGTGAATCTCTACCCCATCAAACCCTGCCAACATGGCATTCCTGGCTGCCATTGAGAAGTCGTTAATAACTTCCCTGATATCTTCCTCAGCCATTTCGCGTGGTATGACCCCTTGATGATATTCGACTTCACTGGATGACATAAGCTCTGCATCCACTCCAGCTACCTGTCGAGTTGCTTCAATATCCGCCACGCACCCGATCGCCCACAGTTGTGCATAGATATAGGATCCCTTCCCGTGTACGGCGTCTGTAACCTTGCGCCACTGTGCAATCTGCTCAGGCGACCAGAGTCCGGGGACGTTACTGTAAATGCCCGCCCGCGGCGAAATGACAATGGCTTCGGATATCAGAAGTGTACCGCGGATGCTGGCGCGCTGCTCATAGTACTGTATGGCCATGTTGAGGGCGATGTGGCCGTCGCCGGCCCGGAAACGAGTCAATGGTGAAAGAGTAATGCGGTGGGCGACTTCAATATTGCCCACCCTGAGAGGGGTGAATAGTTTAGTAGTCGACATTGCAGTCATTTGATTTCGGCCACGTAGGGTTTTCGAGGAGTGGATGGGCAGGTAGGTTTCGAGGACATGAGCTTCCTTTGCGCTATTACGGGATTCATAGACGTTTTGTCGCTTTAGCGTTATTATTTTCTGATGGGAGGCCGAATAGAGCATTGTCATCCGCGAACCCCCCTGGTCGTCTGCAGTTGCTATGGGGCAGTGGATTTGTGAGCAAACGGAGGATGAATACTAATCACAACAGACAGTCTCGAAGAAGCATGGTCTCGGTGGAACCTACTTTGTGCCGAGCGTTTGTTCGGTGAGATTGTCGCTATACTTGACCGATTGATGGCCTTTGTTAGCCAAGCAGCGGACTGACATCATAGATTATGATGGATCAGGAGTGTGAGGGGGTTATCGTGGCTATTCTAATTCGAATGATCGTCTACATCAGATTGACCTCCAGCCGAACTGAATCTATACGAATACTCCGTATGAAAGAGTATTGTCTACTTGACGTTGCCTAAGTCCGTGATAATGATCCGGAACACAGACTGGAGTAATATCCTGATCGCAAAGTCGGTTTAACTGAGTTACGCAATGCTCAGGTTGAACAGAACGACGAGTACCCAAACACGCTCGGCAGTTCAACCTACGCAGCCAGTGACTCCTAGCCACCACTTGAACATACAGCAAAAGCATTGGCGTAAAATATCCAAACCAAATTGAAGACTCGCAAATCTGTAAGAAAATTTCAACGGCGTTTGTATACGTGCTCGTTGACGTCTCACTCAACCAAGGGCACTTCTCCCGACAAATGCGCCCCAGCGCACCCCCAACCCAAAACCATAGGATTGAAACGATAAGGGTACTTCGCGACCATAGAAGAAAATACATCGGTTACAGTTTGTGGCTTTTTCTCCAGCACATCCATAAAATCTCTGATATACTGCTTCGTCGATTCCAGGTGCCAAATACCGTCCATTTCATCTGCTTTCCGATGCCCCGGGACCACGTAGATTGGGTCAAGGGCCTCGACTTTCTCAACAGCCCTGATCCATTCTTGGCGCTTCTCCGGGGTGTTTGCCTCTAAAAGCATTTGATGCACATCCCCGTACACAACGTCACCACACACAGCGAGCCTCAGGTCGGGAACCCACAGGATCGTGGAGTCAAAGGTATCGGATTGTCCGCATTCAACTGCCTCGAAAGTCCATCGATTTTCCAGGACAAACTTGTTGTCTTTTGGAAGCGCTTTCGGCGGCTGCTGAGGAGTATAGAGCTGACCTCCAGGGAAAAATGCAACCCACGTCGACGAAAAGTAGGGCTCAGATATCTGCTGTTCAATATGCCGCACGGTGCCTTCAGTCGCGACCGCCTGTGCCTCTGGAAAATGCTGCAGCAATAGGGGCAGACCTAGGAAGTGGTCCGCATGACCATGCGTGATATAAATGAAGGACAGTTTGCGCCCTGGTGCAGTCGCCTCAATCCACTTGATCAACTCCTTGTTTTGGTCGATTGTGATTCCAGTATCGACGAGGACAGCCTCGTGTTCAGAGTATATCAAGGTGCAAGTTTCTGGGGACCATGTTGTGTCCTGTCGATGTGACACATGATCAACACAAGGAACTGGGGGCACTGTATAGACAGATACACGCAACCCAGGCATCTTCAAATGGAGAGTTGTTGCAGGACAGGCAGGACAGGTAGGACAGGCAGGACAGGCAGGACAGGCAGGACAGGCAGGACAGGCAGGACAGGCAGGACAGGCAGGACAGGCTTGACGTTATTTTTAAAGGCCTTTGGAAAAGATTAATGTTGTATCTTTATACTTTTCCGTGTTGCTATGCCCAAAGGACGTCGATAGAACCGGAATCGGATCTGATCACTCATCAAAAGAACCCCATTTATAAGCAATTATGAGGGGCCACCAAGAATTATTAGGAGTCACTGGTGGGGGCTGCGGGGCAATTCTACAAGTTTGCTCTCTGATACTACCCGCACAGACTTACTAGGCACACGTAACCGGTACTCTCACGGAGAGTGGGTTCGGTAGGTTTGGGTAGGGGTTGTGGATTACTGATCATCCTGTGCCCAAAAGTCAAGTCCCTTCTCTCGTCATCGTGGCACGTTGCAAGTGGGATCTTCTTCGTCCTGCTGTCTATCATGACACTTTCCAGTTAAACATTGGTTGCGCTCGGCATTAGCAAATCCCAACCGATACGTTACATTTCGGCTCGATATAGAACAGTATCGTCTGAAGACTTCAGTGTCATAATATCCCAAGACACGCAGTATAAGACCTTGTGAATTTATACCTATGGAACATCTTGGTTGGGCAAACGTGGAGGAGGAGCTGTCGTTTCCCTCAAGTATTGTTTACGTTCTTATCTGCGTTATAATAGATCATATATAGAGGACGAATACTGGGGTCAGTCTAGGGAAGGGTTTCCTTTAGCCCTGCAAAGGTCTCGGCCGCTGTACTCTCCAGTCCGGCAGCTGATTTCCAGTAAATTAGAAATCAATGATACCTGAACGGTGTTCAACCGCCGGAGATATTTGCTCATCATTTCGGTTAGACCAATGTCATTGCCTTATGGCGCGTCCTGTTTCCCAAAGCAAACACCGAGTCTTCTGCCATGCATATAAGCGCGCTATTCCCGGGTTCACGTTTCCAACGTGGTTACATGTCACGGCGACACATACTGTAAGTCCTACACGACCATGGCCCCTCGGACCCAGAAGGCTCTCATTGTTACAGAGGTGGGAAAGCGTCTCACCCTAACTACCAACTGGCTGGTTCCCCAGCCGGGAGCAAAGCAAGTCCAAATTCGGGTTACTGTTGCTGGTCCGAACCCTCACGATCAGAAAGCTCGCGATACTGGTTTATTCATTGCTGAGAACCTGCCTGCCATCCTCAGAAACGACGTGGTAGGACAGATAGTGGCTGTTGGCTCCGGCGTGACAGGCTTCTCTGTCGGGGAGAAGGTCTTTGGCCAGGCCGGTTTCTTGCCGGGGTGCACTCAGAATGGATTCCAAGAGTATGCTGTCCTTGACACGGATTTCATTGCCAAGGTCCCGGATGGCTTGACCGTGGATGATGTTGCGTCCCTGCCGACAAACGTCCTAGCCCCTATCATTGCGTTCTTCAGCCCGTCGCTCTTGGGACTTCCCGCTCCCTGGACATCCACGGGCTGCAGAGGGAGGTGCAATCTTAGTGCTAGGCGGTGGCAGCAACCGTGGTGAATTTGGGGTTCAGCTCGCTGTCCTGGCAAGATTTGAGCGTATCGTTGTTGTCGGCGGAGACGAGACAGAACTCAAGTCCTACGGCGCAACGCACGTAATCGACCGGCACGGGACCCCGAGCGAAATCGTTTCTCGCATACGCGAGATCGTGGGTGATGACCTACTCTACGCCTACGACGCTGTTAACCCTCCCGCCACTCAAATAATCGGAATCAACGCACTCTCATCTACTCGAAAGGGCAAGGTGGCTCGGTTATTGCCTGCGGGCCCTATAGACGAGTCTCAAGTCGAAAAGAAGAGCGCGGGCTACGAGCTCCTGGATGTTCTCGGTTTGTCGCATCTACATGCCGAATTGTGCAAATCATTCTGGGAACACGTACCGCGCTTGCTGCGGGAGGGGCAGATCAAGCCTTCTGTTTACAAGAGTGTCGATGGCTGGGATGCGGAAGAGGTGAACGGAGTCTTGGACGCGTATAGGGATGGGAAGAAGATTACCAAGACCCACTTTCATATTTGGAATGGCGAGGAATTTTTGACTGTTATGTGATAGGTAGTCCCAAATTGAGTACTGAGATATACGACCCGAAGAGGCATTCTTAGCTTACATGCTTTCAAAACCTGTGGCCCAAGTGTCTGCTCAGGCCGACTTGTTCTGATTGTTACAACAGTTCCCGACGCTTGACATATTTAGAGCCCTCGTCCCTGCACACCCGGAACTGAGTTCGCTCGGACTCCTATGCTTCCCTCCTACCTCCCCGGATGTGTCCCCGCCCCACAGAAGAAATATCACCTCACGTGAATTCTGGGTTTCGAGAACGATTACCCGCTTCCTTAGTTGACTCCGATTGAACATTACTGAACCTCAATTTCTGTCGGCCGACTAGTCAATTGTAGTGCTCAGGCCCTTGCGGATTCTCCCTTCCGCCGGGTTCATCCTGGGATCCAACAGTGACTTCAAACAGCGACCCCCACCCCTCAGCTGCTGTCGACTTCAAACTATTTTCTCCGACGAGCTGGCGGAGAATCGGTGGGCCGCTCGAGCAAAGGAACTATTTGTCGCTTTCTAGGAAGGACGAGTGAAAGTTGAGTTACCGTCTATCGGAGAGTGCAAACCAAAAGACCGACATTTCTGTCCCAAACGATAGCTGCTTCTCAGTGAGATGAGCTTCCAAAACAGTAAGTATCGGTCTCGGTGTCTAGTCAACATACTAGTATATCTTGAGTTTCGTCGTATGTCCCAGTTGGCTCGGCTAAGTTGCAGACCCCGACATCCGTTACAGCGGTCTGCACCGAAGAGTTACGAACCACCACTGTTTGTATCTTTGAAGGAAGGGGGGCTGGCGGCTGGATACTGAGCCTTGGCTGCGTAACGACTTTACTACAGCCCATGTAGACCGATCCAGCTGGTGCATATAGTGAGGAGAGCGTAGGATAAACATTTTAATGGAGTTGAGAAATCGTGTAGAATATCGGGGTTCCCTAACATCAGTAGTAACCGATGCCATAGCGCTGCCGATATGAGATTGTATGCAACCAAGGTCGTCGTACCACGATCGGATGCATGTCAGGCGTGCTGGAGTAAGAAAAGCCGAGTGGGGCCATAGATCACTGCGGCTGGTAAGATCGCTGCCAGAAGCATTAGTAGTTAGACGATAATCCGCAGCCTTGGTCGACAGAGAACATGTTAACACCTAATATATCTGCATCCATTCTAGTTTGGGTCAAGTGGAACCTCCCTTCCCCCAGACAAACGGGGAAAATGGCAGCCGTTCCGTATCGAAGTACACCGGCCTTCTTATATCAAACACGGATTTTCCATTCGATGCAAGAGCTTATGCTGGATTTCAATACACCCTTCCTCCTTAGTCACTGATTTGGGCCGTTATTCAAGGGGCTACGCCACGACCAGTGAGGGCTCAAAAGAGGCAATACATTATCATTCCATGGTGCTGTGAATTGATACGGGTCAGAACTCGTACGCCGACAGACAACTATACTCGGCCCTCTCTAGGGTTAGGAGCGCCGTGGATTGGGCCAACTCTGTTCACGGTCTGGACAGGTGTACTGCCATGATTACCTGCTCTATATAGATGACTAACAGCCAATACTACTGTCTGTTAAGTCAGACAGCAGCGAGACTCCCAGCACATTGCGACATGGACAAGAATTACCTGGCATGAGGAGGGCAAGAGTTAAAGTGGCTGACCGTGGTAGACGCGAACCATACCCGCCGCATTTCATGCATTGCTAATGGCGCGCTCTGCAAGGCACTTTAGTTCCGCCACGAAGTCAGCCGCCGGCTTGTCGCTGGGATCTTCTTTCTCTGACGTATCTGATCGAAGAATACGTTCCATAACGCCCTCGGTAATGTTCAGGAGTTGAGCATCATCTGTTGAGCACGAGTCCTGCGGGTCTCGAAGAACGTTGAAGAATACAGTGAGTAGTGCTGCTATCACAGTGAAGATCATCTGTGAGCAACTGATCTGATGGGACAAACGCAATACAGAGGAGTCCTCGGCCGTACCAGGCCACCCAACCGACGAGCGCATGTTCCGCTTGCTCTAGGTAGCCAAAAGTCGATCGACTAGCTTCGACCGCTGGAGCCAGGCTCGAGCTCAAGCCACTCTTCATTTCCTGCCATTTTGCCACAGCTTTGCACCGAACGCTTGCTTGGTGGATGGCAATTATGCAGAGATATGAGCTGAGGTGCAACACGACTAAACGCGGGCTTACATAGGAGTCCAGCGCCTCCGGAGAACACCCAGTCTGGGGGGGGAGGCGCATATTGAATAAATATATGGCGAGTGGCAATTGACGTGAGATAATTAGCACTTGACAGCTTCCCAGAAAATAGGCTATAAAGTGCCTATGGCGCAGGCCGAGTTGTCAGCGTTGGATTGACAGTTCAAGCACTACAGCAGAGAGGGTAGAAGGCTTGCCAGCATAGTGATTGGCGCATCCAGACTCGCAGATTCCTGTAGAATTTGGGATGGTAGAATATGGCACTTGGAAACCAGAGAATCATGGTCGACGATCGGAAAAGGCGTTATCCTCAGGTGGATCGTGACCTGGGAACATTCTTGGGATGGCATGGCTGTTCAACTGATTGTAACAGCGGGCCGACTGAGGATTTTGCAACCTCATGTCCTGAAGCTGGCACAGTGACGCAGTAGAAACACAGCAAACTTCACCGCCATACATGTTCCAGGGAAGAAAGAAGACACCTTAGTAAGGTTTGGTCCTTAATGAGTACACTTCTATGGCCGACGTCTTTCCTTTTCCTAACGAAGTTTGCTGCCGGTCAAGTCCTGGTAAGCCTTCCAGCATCGCTGATACTTAGTAGAGAATCGTCCGGAAAAGGGGGTACACAAACGTCCAAGTCAACAACGAATAGAAACAAATGACTCCCTACGTCAAGTGGACGAATGGAGTAAAAGGAACCGCAGATTTGGAGACAGTAACAACGTCAATGTAACAACAGCAAGCCTCTGACACTACATCCGAATCTAGCAATATCATCGCCGAGTTTCTTCATAAGCGCGTCTGTCGGTGGAAGTTATTTGTTCAATAGAGGCGCAGAAATCACATTTGCTTGTAATCCAAATCAATTCTTCCATATCCTATGTCGCAGGAACGAGTATCGATACTAACTGATGGAGAAACCAGAGTGAAGGCGGAAAGAGTGGAACGAATTAATGTAGTCTTATCCTCCTCCTACTTCAAAAGATGATGTTTGAGAAACTCGACCTGCACCGGAGCATTTTCGTCGAACAGAGGCCTGTCATATGGCTCAAAATGCCCTCCTGGGATTATGTGTAATTGCTTCGGCTCTTTCGCCCGTGCGAACGCGCCAAGCGCAAGGTCCGAAGGAGTAACGACGTCATTGTTCATCACGACCATCAACAATGGAGTGGGAGAGATGCGATCGATAAAGGCTGAAGGTTCGTATGCGCGAAATGCCTCGAGGCTTTTTCAGGGTTAGATCTAGTTTCCATACACGGCTTGTTCAGAAAAGAATAGGAACAGATACCTCCTAAGAGTCACATCGTTCTTCCATCCTAGCGGTATTGCTGAGCTGTACCCGGCATAGCTATCCTCCGAAGGAAGTACAGAAAATGCGTGAGGATCCTTGTCCACAACGGGCACGCGAGCCGGCTCGGCACCTCTGGCGCGAGCACGTCGATCTATATTCCAGACAGGAAGCTCGTCAGCGAAAGAGACACTCTGTGGTTGATATTGTTTCCTTTGTTTTAGAACAGAATGGAAGCTGACCATCTTCAAATAATTTATTCAGTCTCGGGATCAAGTCAGCTCTGTTTAAGCGATGGAAGTTATCCCATCCACTGGTCAAGGGCCTTCTCATTTAAGCGCAAGTTAGGCGGAGCAGACCATAATCGGTGACATAGGGCCAAAGGAAACGTACGCCTGACTGATTACAGCTTTAACTCGACGGTCAACGGCACCAACAGTGAGAACGTGACCTCCGCTGTACGAACTGCCCCAGATAGCAATCTTATCCGCGTCAATCTCTGGCAGAGATTGTGCGAACGTAATAGCATCAGAATAATCACTTATTTGCAACGAAGGGATGATTTCGCGCCGTGGTTCGCCGTCACTAGCGCCGATACAACGATTGTCATAGGCGAGGACGGTGACGGGCAAGTTGGACGTGAAGTATTCCGCGAACTTGCTTAGCCCCATTTCTTTATGGGCTGCGAAGCCATGCACCATGACCAGACACGGCAACTTTCCACTGAAGGAGCTGGGGGTGAAGAACCAACCTCGAAGAGTGAGGCGGTCTGAGGTTTTGAATTCGACATCTCGATGAGTCATTGTGAACACTTTTCAGTCAATGAGGCTTTTGCGTCGTCCTTGTCTGCAAAAATGTAGACGTGTGGGGAGAAGGACTAGGGAGGGAGTTGGGGGTTGTCGTTTTATAAGGTTCACAAACGTTGCAGGAAGGAAGCCACAGTGGACATGGCACGGCGATCTAGGGCCAACGGAACATTCTACGTAAACCAGCACAGGGCAATTAGAAACCCAGGCGGGAGTGCTCCCCACTATGATGGTTACTGAGTACTCTCGTTGTGTCAGGCGCCTATCTCACCGGGATATTAAATGCGATTACTGATCTATCCGACCAACCCGTCTCTCAGCAAACTGTTCTCCTGGGATACTGTAATAAGTAATATTATACGTATCATAGGTCAGGTGTCAGTGAATGAGCCTGAGATCGTTCAGTCAACTGCAGCTCCACGTACCCGTAACATAGCATCTGTTCCGGTCTCCTCTCTGAAGTTCGCCCTGTGAAGCACTTGGACGCGCCTCTAACCATGTCCACCGCAAAGAAGGCAAGGTTTTGCTATAGCCAACTCTCTATTTGCCAAGGTCGATGCGACCTCTGCAGAATTCTGACGTGACAACTCTACCGGAGCCGTTTGGTATCCGGAAAGCCGGCGTGCTAGTATGATCGGAGTGTTTAGTTATTGTCAGAAGGCTTGGAAATTGAGTGGTTCGTGGGGCAATGCTCCGGTCTTACGGAGAAGGATTGTTGAGTAATTGCGGCCGAGCTCATTTGAGGAGGTGCGGGGTAAGGAGCTCTTCTGAATGGACTGTGCTTCAATGCATTTATGATGCTTAAAAGGCGTAAAGCGGCAGACAAACGGGTCTGTTGAGCATTGGATATTCTTTCTTACTCTGCAGCATCATACGTCTGAGGAGCCACTGCGATTCCTGCTGACTTATGGCCAGCTACTCAACATGCCCTTTTGGCTCATTTTCCACCCCGACGGCACTTTTGAGGACGCTTCTTCCAAGAAGGCTTTGACTAAAGACATAACGAAAATATACACCGGAATCGGACTTCCTGCTTTCTATGTCGTCACCAACTTTATAAAGCTCTCCCCTGGAGATGTCTGGGTCGGCGCTGAAAGGAGAATGGAGAAACCGTTTATTCGAATTGTTGCCGAACACATTGCGGTTCGGCTTGATAATGGGGACGACGTTTACAAGAAAACATGCGACGAAATTGAAAACGCCCTGAAGCCTCATATTGCTGATAGAGGTTATGACTGGGAATTCCATGTCGATGAGACTGAAAGGAGACTCTGGCGGGTCAATGGAATGATTCCTCCTCCGTTTGGGAGTGATGCGGAGAAGGTGTGGGCGAAGGAAAACAAGCCGGTCATTTGGGAAGGCGCTTTCTAGGGGGGTTCTCCTATGTGGAATTTCGAGTGCCGAAATGGATTGCCCCAAATGGATCACTTGTCAAGGTCTCTCATTGTCACAGTTTGATAAGTTCCAATGGCCTTTTCCCTTCTCTGCTACTGGATGTATGTCACTTTCCTTTCACGATGCAAGTTGCAGCTGAATGATCTTGATTACAATGACAATGACCTATTTTTTCACCCAAGCAATTCCAACAACGGCCTCAATTCACCCTATGGCCGAAACCGCATAACATAAGGTGTGCAAAGCCTACTGTCTTATCCTAGCCGTGCAGTGCTCATATGCTACTTGAAGTTGGCACAGTTGTAGGTCACTTGATGTGGAATGGTGCGCTCCCCATAAAGGATTAAGTGCAAATACAGACTGTTTATATTAGATCCATGGGAAGTTGTCTTTGGGCTATACAATGCTCCCTAGGGTTCTTGTGGTCCCTTTACCCTTTAATAAAGAGTATTTCTGTTTTACCTGCTCTTAGTGAAGACGTGGATGTTCACCAGTCAAGTTATGCGTTTGGCTTTTCTAAAGATACACCGGTCAGGTAAAGAGAACACATAAAGACAGGCCTGAGGGCCATGAAAGGCCAGCAAAGGGGAAAATGCGCAGTACCGTCAGTCGATGCATATTCCCGGATATCTATGTGGAATTGCGTGACCTCTCCCCTAGATAGCGTTTGGTATCGATGAAACCGAAGAAATGTGTATACGACGCACAAACCCGACTACATTCTCATTTTGCATTCTGTCTAACAGAGGAATGTCCCGTCTTGACTGTAGTCGTTGGCCGCTAGATCCTTTGCTGAGGGCATCATTCAAGTTGAATTTATACAACTATGCGCAGGTGACCATAGGGTTTTGACTCTGATTTTTATCGACGCAATCCCGATCCCACGATGTCGCTACATTATCGGTACAACACATACTCTTGCGAAGCCTGTCTGTCGGTATGAAGCGGCCGAGGTGCTTCTGTGGTTCCCGATGGCTATCTCTACGGCTTCAAGCTGGTCAACAAGAGAGCGGCCTACCTCGATCAACAATGCCCGAGGGCAACCACCAGTCTGAGATACCGGACTCACCGCCACATTCACCACACCGAAGAGATAAGAGCACGGAGAATGAACGCCAACAGCGGTCACGCGCTCCGTCACCCAACTAGTTTAGCAAGACAGGTACAGCGGGATGCTCGTTACGGTTAGTGCACCCTGGTCTTCTCGAACATAAGAACAGTCCTAATGACGGGCGTTGCATTTAGTCGCAAAGTATGCTTGTGTGGTGGTGAATGTTTGTATGCCGGCTGGGAAAGGCGTGGGCGTGAGAGGGAAGGAGACGAGGGTTTCAGGAGAGCGAAGGTGTTGTGGTTTATTGGATGCCGTCCTCAATTCGACTATGAAAAGTACGAACGGTCATTAGCCCGCTATCTGCTCAGTACTACAATACAGTACCCTACGCGACTACTTGCCTCTCGCGGGGGAATCGGGGATGTCATGAATCCTCAACTCTCATTTCTCGAACAAAATTCGTAGACAGGCATCTATTTGGAATCCATGGACCGTGTATACTAGGGGATTTGTAGTGGATAGACCGGGCAAGAGTGACATCCGCTGACACTTCCGTCAGTCAAGATTGTCCTATGAATGCTGCATGGTCATGGAGTTGCCGGCGCACTAGCGCGGTAACTTCTCAAGTTGTTCGATGAGACTTATAGTAGGGAGAGAAAGAACTATTCTTTTTCCAATGTAATTAATCTTTCTTATCTCTATGCGTTATTTGCGCGTCCGACACGCGGAAAGGGAAAAAAAAAATACAAAGAGAATCTACTCCTTGACCTGGCTGGTTCCCCGAAATTAATCTATCTAGATACGGGTCCGTTAGGCGGTCGGGGCACGCAGGAATACGGAATGTCGACCAATCAGCGGGCGAGAAAAGGCATCGCACCTGCGAAGCCATTAAGCCTTGGGAATAGGGTGCTTCCTGGTTAACAATTTGCGTCTGGCCTGGAAACAACTGGTTTGATGACCCCATCAGACTAGGGTCCTCATAAGCGAACCTAAAGATAACTATTGTACCTCCACAAGACGAATCCAATTATACACTACGCCAGCCAGATAGAGTCAAAGGTACACTATAAAGTGGTCTATAACCGGGTGGAAAGTTCGGTCTTCAAAAATTGATTGCTGCGTAGTAGGCATGGTTATAACCGAACTGCATATCACCTGCTTGCGAGGGATCAAAGTAAATAGGCCCTCTATCGATAGTACAGAGATTCGTCTGAAAGTTTCCTTGATATCGACGAACATCTCCATCCACAAATTCCGCGGCTGGAAAACCCCAACCAAGTCAATATATCAAATCGCAGGTGTTGATTTTTCCAATCCAAAAGAGTACGACTCTCCACTGCCTGCATCTCTGTGGTGACCCAGGCATCCAGCTCAAAGGACTTCGTCACTCTGGAATGATAACCGGGGTCGACGCAACTAGTTTCCAATCCTTGAGTGCAGCATCACGATGCTCCGCTGCGGTTGCTGCGTAGTCGTCGCTGCCGAGCGTCTTGCGGAAGGTCTCGATGTTCGGGTATTTGACCAACACCACCGCGTCCCATTTTTCACCGTCTTCACCAACAATCTTTGATGCGGGAAGCCCAAGATAGATCAATTCGAAGCCCCCAGCTTCGGTTGCAAGTCTTCGAAATTCAGTCACATATCTGGCAACCCAGGCTTCCTGGCCACTGCAGGGAGAATGTTTGCTTCCTTTCGGATAGTGCGCTTGGTCGTAGAAACGGAGAAGGTTGAGCATAAAGATAGGCTTATCTTTGGGAAGATCAGCGGGTATATTATCAAGAAGATGCTTCCACTTTGCCATTTTGAATCGGACGACAAATAAGCAGACCCAAATGTTCGGCTGGTTGTGATTGTAATGGAATGTAAAAAAAAAAAAAAAAAAAAGGCCTTTTAACGTGATGGCGATCTTATATCCTCCTCCGACACGAGAGCTTGATATATATCTCCATCAAATCACTGACCGGTTCAGATTGTCCACTGAATCTTGAAATAAGTTCAGTCCTTGGACTCGCACACGATCACTAATCCACCCGGTCCGGTATCTTGAGGACAAGAGAGTTTTCAACCTACTCGAATTTGTCATGATTAGTGACGTACTCCACCTATTTAGATCACTGTGGCAGATACACGTTAAGATGTTGATCCATAGTTTCTAATGGGACTCAAACGGAGAAACGTAACTAGTCTCTCAGGGCGCCGGATTAATAATCATGCCGAGATGGGCGCCTGGGCTTGCTTGGCGATTTTCCCAGGAAGGTTGTTCGATGCCTACGTCTTTGAGGACAGGGATTACCACAGATGGTTTGAATGAGATTGATTTGATCGGAGGATCAAATAATCAACAGGACCGAGAAGCGTTGGAGGTTACATATCGGTAATACAATGGGTTCGGCCGAATATGAGTAAACTTATCCCCGTCAGCGGGGACAACCATTGGGGGAAACGAATATATAAGGCATAGAGTGCATCCTCCAGATCGCGAAGTGTAATTATTTCTTCGAATTAACCCATAATAATACGCTCCTACAATTGCCAACGCTTCCCGGAAAGAACATGAGAGAAGTTCTAGTTATTGGCGGCACTGGCGCCTGCCAGTCGTCAAAGGTGCGTATTAAATCATCGTTTTGTTCTCGTTATTGGTCATACCTGACTGTCATATCATAGCTCTTTCCTCCAGCAAACAATTTTCCGTCCGGGTCCTCACTCGAGATGCAAAGTCTGCTCGGGCGCAAGAAATTTCCAGTATTCTTGATAAATGACATCAACCGCGTACAACTACTGTGTAATAGAGAAAAGAATTATCAAACCAGGATCATTTGCCAAGCATACAATTGTTTCTCTACGAGCATTTTGAAGGGCAGATAGCACAAGCTGGACAATGATTGATGCAGCACGCGTACTGATACGCAAAGCGGTCGACTGTGAGAGACCAATGCATCATGGACCCTACGGGCCAATCCACGACGGCGCCATGTCCATCCTGAATAGATCAAAATCTTCCCGGAAGGGCTTCATTCCATAGAGACACAATTAACTCCGAGAGGGGACCGGGAGTGGTCTTTGGGTTAATTACATTGACATCGTACCCATGAGGTTCACTGTAACGTCCCCTATTATCATCACAACGACTTTCTCTCCTACCAATAAAAATGGGGCCCCAACAGCAACCGGTTTCCGAATTGAGATTATCCGAAAAACCTGGCATAACAACAGTACAGCAAATTCTCGACATCCGTCAATTAGGACTCGATAATGACCTATAAGGAGCCACTGTTTTGTTGCCATTTACCATTGTCGATCTATGCATGCCAATTTGGCGCCTGCGACCGTGTAGTGTACATTGTCATCGTCTTGACAGCCATGCAAGCTCTCGAACGGACGGGCCGGGCGCTACCCGGTGGGACCGCGCTGGCTAAGTAGGCGATGCTTCGTTGCGAGATCTTCGACCGAACTCATAAACCGGATGAATAGATCCCTGGGGGGCAGTCCTTGGGTCCGGTCAGCGATTTGCCTCAGCTCTGCCGTTTCTGTAAGGATGGCAGCTGCATGGGCGCTTTCGTCGTGGTCTTTATTATTATACGAGTGGTTGGGCCACGGAGATGCGGCTCCGACCACCCCTTTCTTCTTTGCAACCCCCCCATTGTCAGCGACAGCTGGGAAGAACAACGTCAAAAGTAGTATCAATCGATTCCTCGTGAAGTTATATATAAGATTCGAGTTTTCCGCAATGCAGGAACTCACTCAGAAGGTAAGGGGGGTTCGCCACTGAGGAGTTGTTTTTGCTGCCTGGCGATAGAGCCCTATGTGACGGCTCACATATGATAGCTCACATATGGCGGTTCAACACTACGGCAATGGATGATACATCACAAACACTATCCAGTCATGCCGCCAACAATCCTTTTAAAACCTCTTCATATCTAGGTCGATTTCCTCTTTTCTTTTCTTCTCCAGATTCGAGATTCTCGTCGATGGCTACAATAGTTTAGATAGGAATTCAGTTCGTTATTATCTACTATTCCGAGCCCGTGACATCAATCAATGGTGGACTATACTGGCTTGTGAGCCCAACATGTAGGCTCCCTTCACGCCCATCAGACAGAACCTAAGCCAATCCCATTTGGCTAATCATGTGTCCGGGCGTCTCCATTCAAAGCAACAGTAAGTATTCTGGGCACATAGGTAGCTGACCAGCGCTGCTGCCTTCCGGTGAGTGGAAATCGTCATTCCTGAAAGAAGGTAAAAAGTCCCAGCAATTTTATTCCGTCTCCTAGAAATCAGGGGGTTCCCAGGGGTCGTCCAGTTACTCTTACAAAGAGCGCTGGCATCTGAAACGAACCATTATGGCGTTCCTCATGTACCCATAAAAGAAGCCCCTCAGCCAATTATTCTAACGATAGAAGCGCTATTAAAACAGACATAATTGATTGGGTACGTGGTGAACTCCCTTTTCAAGGAAACTTAATTATTTTGAGGCTTTAGTGTATTGACATAACAAAGAGAAATATTATAGTTATGCCAATGCTTCCCAAGGTTCAATCAAAGGTCCAGTTCGTATTTGAAGAGCATGATGCTGAAACTTGAGTTCAAGCCTTGTAAAGTTGCCAAGAGCCAATACATATTTTGGCATAGTAGCAGAGTCAAGTCGCAGGTAACTGCAGATTGAACTTTCAGATTCCTTTCATACCAATGTTCAAATCAGAAATCAAAGGTTAGTGAGGCGCTGCAATGATTCTTTTTCCAGCATTTATCAACTAGTTAATCAACTCAATTCAGTAAAAATCGAACAGATTTGTTAATCTGATAGTTGCTTGTCTACCTGCAATTAGTTAACTATATATCTGACTTAATAAAGCGGCTCTGCTCTCACAGGGCGTCCCTCGGGCCCGAGGAGGGGGGGGGGAAATTGAGTGTCAGTCAAACCATCGCCATCGCCCCGTGAGAAGCTATGGCATAGGCATGAATCGTAGTACGACCTGCCAGCCGGGTAGATACAGAACGCTTAAAGGAATGGTCTCCTCTCCCAACAATGGAGACTGCCACCTGCATTCAGCCCAGGCCCTAAAAGCCTTCCAGTAAAGCAAACCCACCTCCCATGAAACAGCATCTGGCACCACTCACCCAAGAGCCACCTCCCCCTTCAACCATCTTGACGTCGAACGGAACAGCCTCTGGAGTCTGATAACCAGCGAATTAACCGACAGATTGCAGCAGAAACCGTGGTGCTTCTGCAGCTTCTGAAAGCGATTCAGCAGGTTCCGGATCCGGCAACTAGCGACGAAGGGAAGCGACCCCAATCAGCCCGTCCGTGTGTATCTTCGAGAATTCTCTCGTCGCAATGCACTATGGCTACGATGGCTCCTATCACTAGGTCTGGCGGAAAAGGGGACAAATCTGGCCATCATGGACCAAAATCAGAAACATCAGCCCGAGCCCCAACGCCCCCAGCATCTGCGCCAAAGGAGATCGTTTATACATCTTCTACGCCCACAGCCAGTACTGATATTACTATAGTCTTCATGACAGAAAATGATCCCAATCGTTCGCAGGCGAACGTCACAGCTTGACCTAACACATAGGGCGGCAGCTTCAGCGGCTGTACGGGATAAACAGAATTTGGTTGCTTTTCGCGGCCTACTTAGCAAAAGAGCTAGGGTTGCGTCTTAAGATGAAGACTTGGCTTTCTTCGTGACCATCCTTGGTCTAATGCCACGATATACGGCGGTCCACACCTGTGTGATAAGAATGGATGGCTTCAGTTATTACAGAGCGACCGTAGATATGTGAGTTTCTACTGGCCTTGATGCATGGTTCTGAGATGAAGGATACATAGCTATGCAAAGGTTTCCCCTGTTCTTTTTGCCTACTTTACTAGTATCATATGTGATCAACGGATCCCATTCTTGATCTCCCCAACGCTCCTCCTGCTGCTGAAGCAGTGCCACCTTTGCACCTGTGTACTCTAGTCGCGCTGCATCCCACATCATACTCGGTTTGATCAGTAATCATAATCCCACATGAACGAAATTTCTCATCAGTTTAGTTGAGGGAGTCGCAATTTGTGTGAGTATGTTACCCTCTTTACCAAATCTGAATTCTCATGACTGTGATCGCCGTAATATGATGACCGAGTAAGGCTAGTAACAGGCAGATCTAAGGTCTGCATTCCAGGGTTTCCCAAACCTTTTTTAGATTTTTGAACAACGAATTACCGGCCCGTCGTCGCCCACACCACATTCTAGTCATTACTTGAGTCACAGTACTGGCTTTTTCTGGATATATTGTTGAGATATAGGCATGATGCCTTGTCTCTCAGGTATAAATCTCCTGATCAGCATTGAAAATGTCACTATGGCCTACTCAGTAGACTCTCTATAAGGGAGGTCCACTCATCAGCTTGGTAAGATCATGTGAAGTGCATTGATCAAGCTCTCTGAATAAAGGCCTCCCTCATGACGAGTGATCAGACATAAACAACCTCCTTGGCATTACCTATGGTGCGCCCAGCTTTTGTCTAACGGGGAATCCTAATCAATTCGATTCAACCTCGGTCTCGGATTTGATCAATAATCGATCTACACCGTATTTGCAGGCTATTTATGTGGCATTTTTAGGCGATCACACTGATCCAGTCTGATTCAACCTCGGGATAATTGTTGCGGACTATTTTATTATTCTAATATTACCCTACATATTAATTACAAACACAGGTAGTTACCTATAGGGAGTGATTTGAATGATAGGATGTAGCGGCGGGGAGAGTGGAGTAGAATTGGAACGTTGATCACTAATCATCTTCGATTTGCTCTTCCCATCTCTCGATATGCATGAAGAGACTGCCAAGTTTCATAATATAAATGGATTGCAATCTGGACGTTATAAGGCAGTACTTCATTCAAAAATCGGTACAATAGTCTCTGGTACATACTCGTTACGTGAAACCCTTTTTCATCATATCAATTCACCTCCACTATGCCGGACTGGAGAATCTACCACCCGACTGGTACATTCACAGATCCTGATCATAGAGAGAAACTCTCACAGGCAATTACCTCGATATATACACGTGCTGGACTCCCAGCATTCTACGTTGTTGTCTTATTCATTGAGATGCCTTCAGGCACTATGTATCGAGCCGGGGTTCCATGTGTAAGCTTAAGACAATTTCAGTGATGTTCAATTTGCTAATCACCTCTATTGGACAGTCGGCAAAAGAAAAGAAACCCTTTGTCAGGATTACATTCAGCCATATCGCTAGGCACTTTCCTCCTGGCGAGAGCCCCCAGAGGACTCGCTTCATGAACACCATCCATGACACCTTGAAGCCCTTTATTGAAGACAAAGGCTACGACTGGGAAGTCAATGGGGAGGAACTCGAACGCGAATTTGTCCACATCAATGGCTTTAGGATCCCTCCTACTGGCTCTGAGGATGAGAAGAGGTGGTTCCATGACAATGAACCATCTCCTTGGGGCCCTTATGTCACAAACTAGGCTGCGGCCAATAAGCGGTACTCGCGTTCTTTTGGTTGTTGTACAATTTGTTGGAATTGAAGAGAGATAGGTTGACCAAGCGAAAGCTGCTGAAAACCATGTGATTTCTTATATAAACAGACTGCCATACAAAATTACCTACACGTAGTTAGTTTTACAAATCAGAGTTGTCTCCATCCGGTTGGTTATTAGTTGGCTGTTATAAAGCTCGAAATATAGTATTTGTCACTTCTGGCAACTTTTGCAGACTCATTGTAGGGGGTGGGTTATGCAATCGAGGAGTGTATAGTTAGCTAGCTGAGGGAACTTTTGAATAGGTGGTTGTAGTTCCTGTGGGGTCAGGAATAAGACAAATCAAGCAGCATAAACGACGAACAGCCGATCGGAGCTGAGAGAGGGCATTCCATGGGAGCTCCTTCCTTGAAACTCTCGGAAATCTTTTGGGAGTAAAGCCGGATTGCATATCACCGTTTAGAGAACCACCCAAGGTGCTTAAGTTCGGTATTAACAGACTCAGGCCGAAAAAAATGAAAGACCACTCTTTAGTGCCGTGATGCACCAGCTGTACAGATAGGGTTCCGAAAGGAACATGATTGTTCATAAATATTCATGGATATTTGCGAGTATGAATAAGTCTCTTTGTTGAGACGTGGTACTTTGGTGTTCATGCTGTATGTAGAATTTGTGGTTTTACATACAGGTGAGCGGACAGCCTTATATATGCACATGCTCCCAGCCCCCGTCATATCAGTTCGGTCACTGGGATATTCAACAGGGATAATCAACACTCTTTGTTGAATGTCACGGTGGTCAAAGCTTATGGCAGGGACTAGCAATAGACATGTAAATAGAGGAGGTGTCGAACCTCTACAAGTCAGCTAACTCCAGGATGTCATAAAGCTGCTCGTGCCAGACGATGATCTGGTTGTCAAAGACATCCTGACACACCTAGATGCGCTGTCGCAACCAGGTAAACATCTGGGCGGATGGCAATTGTGGCAGGCCTAGGCCATATATTAACATAATTGAGCAGGCATTGAATGCGCAGGAAACCCATCTCAGCTATTCAATGAATGCCAATGGGGCCTCTGGTGGTTCCACAGCACTGGACCAGGGCAGGCGCGGCACCTGTGGCCAGGACAGTACTCCTAGAGTAGCTGAAAGCACCTTTGTCCAGGCTCTGCCCCTCTACACGCCCCTGGGATGCACCCCTACACCCCTTGCAATGCCAGATGATGCTCGACAAAGCGGATGCCCTCTTCTATTTCAGCGATGTAGGGGGTTTGAAAGCAGCCAAAAAATTCTTGCAAGGCTCATGGTTAAGATTGGTTTTGTCACGGAGCAGAGGCGCTCGCTAAATCACATGACATGTTGGATTCCTTTGTGTTGATTTCTTTGTTCTGTTTGAGGGGCAGAGCCCCTCGCACATTAAATAGTTGAGCGCTGGCAGGCCCAGCGCTCTTTCCTTTTCTTCTTCATGCTAGTATTTCGCTAGATAGTCCACCAATAGATCTCATATTGAATGGGACCGTCACAGGTTCCGTGCTTGGTCTCAACAGTGTTGATGGAGACATGGGCCTCTCCAAGGAGGCTAAGGAGGCAAAGAAGAGGAGGATTGAAGCATTGGAAGTCATCTAAATGGCACAATGTGAGTTGATTGGCATCCCAGAGACAATGAAAGTGCCCGTCCAAAGGCTGCATCAAATCAGTTGTGAGGCCATGGCCATGTTATATAAGATAATGCAGACCTCAGTCAACTACAATGGCCTCCAGCGGAACTGGGCTCCCTGTCTATCAGCCAAATGGCTTGATAAAGAGACAGAAAAGTCTATCACAGCACTCGTTGAGGCGTAAGGCCTGTATTTGAAGTTTGCAAATGAGAAGGAATGTGTAGAGATGCAGCAGCAAATGCATAACATTGGCCCAGGCTGAGACTAGCACAAGAAATACACGCACTAGATTGGAAACTCTTGAAGCTCTGCTTTCTGACCTCAGATGACGGAATCACTAGTGTCTCTCTTGTTAATGAGCTCTGCTGCAGGGGCAATGTCCTCGCTTGGGAACTTGAGGCCCTTAAAGCTGGGGTTGAGGATTCGTTCTTCGACCTCAGCCAGCAGAGAATCATGCAGTCTATAGGCAACATGACCAAGTCTACACCCATCACCGATCTCTTCAAAACGGCGGAAAAGCCAAAAACCGACGATGGAAAAGGGAATGGAAAAGGGGACAGAAGCCGGGGGAAAGATGAAGGTGATAAAGGAGGAACAAAGAATGAGGATGAGAAGCCAGAGCAACAGCCTGGGACAAGCAGTGACAGCAATAAACAGACCAATGACCCAAATACACCATCGACGAGCGGGACGGTGGCTGTGAATATCAATCATAGTCCAGGCCAGTCCACAAGCAACACAAGTGATGGCAGTCAGACAACAACCACTGAAGACAATACGAAGCCCGCTGGAGATAATACAAAGCCCACTGAGCCCAGCAAAAAGCCTGACAAAAATGGATTTCTTGGCTTTGATCTCAATGTTTCTGGGTTCACAGGCAAAATCCTCAGCGCAGGCGCCAAAGAAGAGCCAGTCTCATCTGGGATGGTCTCACGACGATTTCCGGAGAATTCAGCGAGACTGTGGACAAGAGTCTAGTTGTGGGTAGGATTGAGCGTGCTGGCGATCTGGCCAAGGCCATCAGAACAACGAGGCCAATGTAAAGGAAGACCCTGAATCCGGCATCTTCAGCGTTGAGGAGAAGCAGGATAAGCTACTGGTTGCCAGCCAGGCTCAGATCAACACGTTTGCAAAAGAACTAGTAAATGCCAAAGTCAGTCCCCAGACTGTCAAGGTACAGCAGGCTCTTGTGGCCTACATGAATCTCTTGACCGGACATAATTATGACAAGATGCAGTACAACATGGCTCTCAAGCAGCTTGTTGAGTTACGCTCCAAGCTGTACACTCTGGATGAACAATGAAAAGAAGCCCAGATTGAAGCAGTCAATGACCCTGATGTCAAACAATTGGACCAGTTTGCTCAGATGACTGAGGACATCTACCAATGGACCTGTGTGCGCACCATGCAACTCATCTCTATTTACTGTCACGCCATCTACTTCACTGAGCTCATCGATCCAGTCCAATACAATGATGATATGCCCATTGGCAATGCTGCGCTGTCCCTCTCAGCTGTCCAGTTTCGCTTCATGCAGCAGAAGCTCAGCAGCATGCTGTTTGACTATCAAGAAAAGGCCGGCTCCGACCCCTCATGGTTCCTGTCTCGATTCGACGATGACCGCGGTAAATTTACTGAGCTGACCCTGCAGCAGCTCAATACCCTGCTGGATGAAAAGGAAGTACACATTACATTACTTGCACTGTTGCTCACATACTCCACGCTAGAACACAAACCCAGAAAGAGCCTCCGTCCCCACATCCCCTCAATGAGATACGACAAAACACTTCCACGTCTGCGAGTCCTCCAGGTCAATGTGGCCCGGAGCCCCTCCCCCCATGAAGCCGCTCTTCAACTCGCTTTTGAACAAGTCTACCATGCGGTGCTTATCCAAGAGCCTTGGATATCCAACTTCCGAGAACAACGTCTCTCTAAACATCACCCAGCTTTCCATCTATTCACACCAATAGAAGACTGGACACATAGACCACGCACCCTCACATACATCCACAAACATCCACAGCTTAAAGCAGAGCTCGTGCCACATGGCCCCCATCCCTGCCGGGACCTAACAGCAGTCCAGGTAGGCTCAGGAGACCATCAGGTGACCCTGCTAAACATATATAATGCTCCCCGAAGGACTGTGAATGCTAGTGAGGGCTGAAACACCTCTTAAGCCAACCCCTTCCTGTTGGGCCCTGCCTTATTGCAGGGGACTTCAATCTCCATCACCCTCACCTTAGGGAAAGGGCTGGAACGCCTGATGGCCTGCAGATTTGCCTGGATAGCCATCAAACACAAGGTCCTTCATCCCCAACAGTTTGGGGCTCTCCCCTGTCGCTCAGCTACCGACCTGGCGGCAGCTCTGGTACATGATGTCGAAGAAGCCTGGGCCCGTGGTCTCAGCAGTTCCATGCTAACCATGGATGTTAAAGACGTGTTCGACGCAGTCCTTTCAGGCAGGTTGAACCAGCGACTCCGCAGACAAGGATGGCCCTCCACAGTGCTCCGCTGGGTTTTGAGCTTCACCCAAGGCCGAACAGCAGCTATACAGCTGGATGGGCTCCAGAGCCCAGTCTCTGCAGTCCCAGCAGGCCTACCACAGGGCTCCCCAGTTTCACCAATCCTTTTCATGCTGTACATCGAACCCATCTTCAAGCTAGGTCCAACAATTGCCCGCAGAGGTCGTTTCGGATATGCAGATGATATTTGCCAACTGGTAGTCAGCAAATCCCTGGAATAAAACATAGTCAGACTGCAAAACATCGCAACAGACCTGATGGAGTGGGGCCAAAGAGAGGGTCTCACCTTTGACCTGGCCAAAACAGAACCCCAACCGTCATATCGTTAAATGGAGTATAATACCATGAAAACAGGGATGATATAGAAGATAACTATATATGGACTAGCGTGTTTCACGATAGGGTCTGGGAAACAAACCAAGAGTGTCCGGGGTCAAGCTGATTTCGGGAACTACTGTAGAACACTCCAACAGAACTAAATTAATCGATAAAATGAGCATACAGCTGTGACCTCACAGCTCTTATTTTTTTTTTTTTTGGCAGGCTCATGAATGCACTTCCCCCTCAATCAGATCGAACCAATGAATCTCTAATTCTGCATTCACTTGTATGATAATAGCAGTTGTTTGTAAAGAAAATCAGAGTGAAATCAAGTCGGTATTGAAGGAGAGAGTGAGATTCTGAATAGCCAAGGGGTAATGGAAATATTCTGCACGGAAGACGACGGTGCTTAGGGGCCTGGTGGGTTGGGGGTTTATCAATCCATGGTGCGCAGAACACAGCATCATAACTTCCGTTAACAAGACAAGAAACCCCCTGAACTCCAGAAGAGTGGGTACGACCAAAGCAGCGAGTGTCAAAACACTGTCGACGTACAGAGCGATACTGGGAGATGACATGAACTAGATGAAGATGAGAAACGATCCGGTGATTTAACGTACTCCTCGACATAAGAAAAATTACTTTGTATTGATCATTGTGTGCATGGCATTTTTTATCAGAGAGTGAGGTGAGAAATTGAAAGACAAGCAGGGAGGTGCGAGTAAACTGGGGTGTTGGGGAGGAAACCACGGCGATTTGATGGCTGAAAATATCAGGATAATCATCAGGAGGTACAATTAGACAACCACACTAGGCGCATAGAACACATATGTCCGGTCAATTCCTTACACCTGTGAAATTTATATATTAAACACTGTGGACCGAAGATCAACGCCGTCAAATGCAAGACTTGTATACATTGACCCAGCAATGTAAAAGTCCTAACGGAGAGGGGAATGCGAAGCCAAAATATAGATTCAAAGCATGATAGACGTTGTTGAAACACCATCGAACCCCTGTTCACTCCTCCATAAGCGTCCACAAACTCGCACTCGGTTCCCTCCATGCCCGTGGTCTCTCCGAGTGACATCTGCGATGATGTCTCCTGCCCGCTGGCACATGCCCATATCCATATCCATAGTTATAACCGTACCCTCCATTTCCCATCTGCGTTGTGTTAACTGCCACAGTTGGTCGGTATACTGTAAGCGGTAGTGATGGTACCGCATAGGAGACCATCATAGTATTCCCTCCGGTGCGAATGGTGCTTGTCGTAGGGAGAACGAAAAGCGATCGCGCTTTGTCTAGAGGTGGTCGTGCGACTTGCCGTGAGGACGAAGCGCTCGTAGTATCGGTATTGGTAGTCGCCTTGGTTACAGGGATAGGTCCCTTTGAGGTGAACCAAAACCGCTGCGCGAATGAATGTCTAGGACGGACAATCCCCGCGGAGGCAGCATCGTCTTGGTCGTTGAGGTCTGTTGTGCCCAGGGGGATTGCAAATTGATGGTAGTTCAGAGGCGCATGAGGAGCTTGTGGTGCTGCTGGTGCTGCTGGTACAGCGACTGGGACTGATACTGGGCCTTGGAAGATGGGGGTATAATATCGAGGAGTCGAATTCGCTGGTGAGCCACAATATGGCCAGGTATGGCGGCGCTTGTGGTGGAAGTGAGGCATATCAGGGTATCAAGACTCAAAATTCTATGCGAGGAAATAACCAGGGCAAGAGAACGATTAAAACAATCCTCCGTTCACCAAGCCAGAACCAAAATCTCCCGAAATGTCTCTCGGTAACCCGCAATCATGATGAAGCTAAACTGAAACCAAACCCGAAACGGATAACAGATCCAAAGTGCCGCTCTAGAGGCAAGACGAGATCCTGGAGCAGGATATGCCATATATAATATAGGCGAAACAGTATCCCCAGCCAGCGCCCGATCTAGTCATGGGACCTGCACGTGCAAGGCGCACGCGTTGGTGCCCGGGTGACTTGGAAGGCATCTCAATAACAAACAGGCAATCTAACAGGGCTCGATCTGACGAATATCATTCCTGCCGATCAGAATGTATTCTGTGATTAATGCTGCCAGACTCCATGACTCCGATCATCCGGGAGGATGGTGCGTTGTGTCGAGTCAGTGCAGCAACAGGAATGAGGGATATATATACCCGAGTGGACAACGAATAATGGTAGAGGGTGGGTTCTGGATCAGCCGGTGTTGGCAATTAGCTCCATAAGTGACGTTGAGTATCAGCAGAGGCAATAGTGCAAACCATTCCAAAGAGCAATGCAATGGAGAAATGATGGTATCAGACTGCTGCTCCCCGCTTGTCCGGGGATTCTTCAAATGGTCAGCAGACGAGGAAGTGGTCTATTGCATCACTTCATAAGCCTGTTCTGCAGAAATAGATCGAGTGTACAGAGTATATCAGGAGAGGTCACAAATGGATTTGAATGCTGTCGAGCGAGGTGGGTATGTGCAATCCGGATATCGAATGACAAATTATTGAAGGTACTATCCCTCAATAAATACAGTCACGTGGTCTAATGGTTATGATATCTCGTTCACAACTTGAACTTTGATCCGAGATGGTTCCCGGTTCGATCCCGGGCGTGACTATTCTTTTTTTTTAATATTTTTAATAACTACAGTCAAACCTCGCCAAGACGATCCCCGTCTAGCCGATAACCTCGCCCTGCCACCAACCCCCGATCCCCGATATATCTGAAGCCATATCGTCTATCTGAAAAGCTCATCCTAGTGGAAACCTTACTTATCAGCCAATCAAAATGCCACAATCCTCGAAGAGGCTA
>JBDODA010000142.1:0-37304 GCA_039880815.1 Aspergillus intermedius | reverse complement strand
TTTTGATTTTATATGCGATTTGGGTGGCATGGTAGTGGTTTGAAATGCTTCAATCATATTACGACTCATAAAATCGGAGATGTGGCCGACTCGCTTACGTGGCCGACTCGCTTACCGAATACGTTACATTGTAAGTATTGTTTAGTAAGCGGGCTGCCTGCGGTGTCACGGGACTCACTTGCAATTTGGTAAAAATTAATGTTCGTGCCAAACCCGATGTTGACTTAAAGCCAGTCCGGGGTCATACCTGCTTGAAAATCGAAACAGACCAGAATCCGTCGTAATATAGCGACAGATATACAGGAATTGTACATCTCCCAAACCTTTCCTTCCGCTACATGTCGCGTTTTGCTGATTTTCGCTGCGTCATCCTAGTTTCAATTTCTGCATGAAACCGCGGGCAACGCCCAGAGAACAAAACCTCATTGAAAAACAACAATCTTGTGAAGCACATTTGTTCATCATGGCCACTTTTATCGCTGCCCCGAAACGACCCTTCCTTACCCTCCCCTTTCTCCTGCCCTCACTATCTGAGTCTGTCGCCGTGGAATCGCGACGGAATCAATCCTCCTACAGACGTACGAAACAGCGCCTACGTGTTAAGCCAGATGCTTCGTTTGGTGCTTCGTCAGATCAATCCCAAGAACAAATAATTTACAATCCTCCTTCAAGCGCACCGTCTGTGTATCACACGCCAACAAAGTTCCTGCCCGCCGACGACATTCGAAGGACCCTACGTACAGATGCTTCCACAGACAGCCACAACGCAAAGGAGCTCTCCCCTGTTTTCAAATCCACCTCCGAGAAGAGATACCATTTGAATCAGTTGGACATCGAGGAGATCCGCAAACTCCGACTCAGTGACCCCATGACCTGGAGCCGATGGAAACTGGCTAAACGTTTTGACTGCTCGCCAATGTTCATTGCTATGGTTTGCGAGGCTAGTCCACAGAAGAAAGAGATCCAGCGGCAAGTGCTTGAAGCAGTGCAATCTAGATGGGGCACAAAGCGGCGTATTGCCAGGGAAGACCGACAGTTGCGGAAGGAGTCTTGGGGAAGAGATGAATGAGTATCTTATTGATGTTTTCTTCTATATCTTTTCTATCTATGACAGGAATACTGAAAAGGAGATGGTTATAACGAGGAAAAAGAAGCATTAAGTCATGTCTTCGATCCAGTCACAGTGGGGTGAATTGTAGCGATTTGTATTCTAGCATTACCACACATATTAGTGTAAATACTGTATATTACCCTTCTAGCCCAATCATTCACCCGAATCTTTCCAGCACAAAAAAAATTGCCAATAATCTTGCGCTTATTATCGGACCCCGTTTTGGAGCCTGAGGTATCAATTATCCTTGTCCAGTTGTAAGTTGTACGCATTGGTTGGCCCCCGCTATCTTTCTCAAGGTCAAAAGATGCCCCTCCGCGTCCCCGTGTCTCTGGCAAAGCAACGATTACATTCAATCACGCAGTATTACCCCGCTCGGTGTCAACAGCAATTCCAGACGCCATCACATTTCATCTATTCCAGAACACCTTTTTTCTCCCCTCGCCGTTCATTTTACGGTCATATCAGTGATCAGAAAATGGCGCCTCAGCTAGAACCCTACTTCAAACAGTGAGTTTGAGCACATCCTGCTTCTCGTGTACTTCGCCGAAGCTCATTTCTCTCTTCACTATCTAGGGTGGACGGTCTGTCTGACTCGTTTATTGAAAGTACGTGCTCTATTGACCTTCCCTGGAGCTTCCGGGCGGTCCTCTTCTCCCCCTGTGCGCATACCATGACCGACTAACAATCCCCAAAGGACTGCGGAAAGCAGTGGCCATTCCTTCTGTTTCTGCCCAAGATGAAAACAGAAAGGATGTGTTCAAGGTCGGTCATCCAATGCATTTGTCCTTGAGGTCAGGACTGATTAAATTGCCCTCAGATGGCCGAGTTTCTCAGCTCAGAGCTTGAAGCTCTGGGGGCTGAGGTGCAGCAAAGGCCGTTAGGAAAGCAGCCCGGAAAAGAACACCTTGATCTGCCTCCCGTGGTCATTGCTCGCTATGGCAATGACAAGAGTAAGCGAACTATCCTGGTATACGGACACTACGATGTACAGCCTGCCTTGAAGGAAGACGGCTGGGCCACGGAGCCTTTTGAATTGTCTGTCGACGAGAAGGGAAGGATGTACGGTCGTGGCAGTACAGACGATAAGGGACCGGTGCTAGGCTGGCTGAACGTAATTGAAGCTCATAAGAAAGCCGGCGTTGAATTGCCTGTCAACCTCCTTTGCTGCTTCGAGGGAATGGAGGAGTATGGTTCTGAGGGTTTGGAGGAGTTTATCCAGTCAGAGAGCAAGGGCTTTTTCAAAGATGCAGATGCGGTTTGCATTTCAGACAACTATTGGCTTGGTACAGAGAAACCCTGCTTGACTTATGGATTGCGGGGTTGCAATTATTACTCCATCCGGGTCTCTGGTCCTGCCCAAGATCTACACAGTGGCGTCTTTGGTGGCTCCGCGCACGAACCTATGACAGACCTGGTCAACGTTCTATCTAGGCTTGTTGATTCGCAGGGTAACATCCTGATCCCCGGCATCATGGATCTCGTGGAGCCTCTGACGGAGGAGGAGAAGTCCCTGTATCCTGACATCAGCTACACTATGGAGAATCTCCACGAATCGCTGGGAAGCGAGACAAGCATTCACTCAACGAAAGAGCGGACACTCATGGCCAGATGGAGATTCCCATCCCTGTCTATCCACGGTATCGAAGGTGCTTACTCTGCTCCGGGAGCCAAGACTGTAATCCCGGCCAGTGTCATTGGCAAATTCTCCATCCGGACTGTGCCAAACATGGAGAGCCCAGATGTCAACAAGCTCGTTTTTGACTACATAAAATCCGAATTCGCCAAGTTGAACACTAAGAACACCCTGGATGTGTGGCTTCAACATGACGGAAAGTGGTGGGTTGCTAGTCCGAAACACTGGAACTTTACTGCCGCGAGCAAGGCTGTGAAGCAAGTTTTCGGTGTCGAACCAGATATGACACGTGAAGGTGGCAGGTATGTTATCAGACATGATACATTCATGACATGTGCTGCTGCTAATTTGGATTATAGTATCCCTGTCACATTGAATTTCGAACAAGCTACGGGCAAGAATGTGTTGCTCCTTCCTATGGGATCTTCGACCGATGCCGCGCACTCTATCAATGAGAAACTTGACAAGAGGAACTATATCGAAGGTGTCAAGTTGCTCGGCGCATACTTGCACTACGTTGCTGAAGAACCCATGGGTGCATAGGATATTCCGTGTATTTAATACGTACAAAGCAGTTGTCTTCGAAATTCAAATATATTGGCGTACAGGACTGTCGACTCTTCGTAACTTTCCTTCTAGAACTTCTGGAGGAATGGTGGGTACCCTATTGCCTTAGGCGGCAAAATTGGCGGTGGGTCCTGATACGCGACGACGCGACTCTATCGCATTACCGCATCAACCGCGCAGCGACTAGATACCTTGTCAAACAGTATGGGATATTTAGTCCTCATTTCCTTAGGATAGTTTTCCGTAATGTCGCCACATTTGAAGCGTTCCCAGTCATCCTTGGGATCTGAGGACAATGATGAACTTGGGGACTATGACACAGTCCATGCCCCAGGCTCTTCCCACTCGGTACGCAGACCAACCAAGACTTGCAGCGGAGTGAGCTAACTATAATGCTTACGAGAAGAGAAAACGCCCTCGCACATCCACTTCCCCTACGTCTGAAGAAAACGAGATTAGCGATGGTGATGAGGCAGCGTCAATACCGGAGCTCCTCAGCGAAGATGAAGATGAATTAGAGCTGCGCGCAACCCAGGCAATTCAACAGAAATATTCTTCATCTAATAACGACGAGAATGTTCCCGCGGAGCATGGGATTTTGGAGCGCATCGAATGCTACAATTTCATGTGTCATGACCATTTTGCCGTGGACCTGGGCCCCCTCATTAACTTCATCGTGGGGAAGAATGGAAGCGGCAAGAGTGCAGTTCTTACCGCGATAACTCTCTGTTTAGGTGGTAAAGCGTCTGCTACCAATCGTGGACAGAGTTTGAAAAGCTTTATTAAAGAGGGCAAGGAGTACGTGACCGTTCAACTTGGCTTGGAACTTGTTGTCTGATCAACATTCTCTTATAGACATGCTGCTATCGTTGTGCGAATCAAAAATCAAGGTGATGGGGCCTATTTGCCGGACGACTACGGAAAATCTATCATAATAGAACGCCATTTTACGAAGAATGGAACAAGTGGCTTCAAAATAAAAGCCGACAATGGTCGCATAGTATCCAACAAGAAGGCCGAATTGGACTCCATCATCGACTACTTCACGTTGCAGTTCGATAATCCTATGAATGTTCTATCGCAAGACATGGCGCGTCAATTTCTCAGCACATCCAGCCCAGCTGAGAAGTACAAGTTTTTTGTGAAAGGAGTCCAGCTTGAACAATTGGACCAGGACTACCGATTAATCGAGGAGTCAGTTGATCAAATTTTGGAAAAACTCAAAAGCAAACAGCAAGACATCGGAATCTTGGGGAATCGCAAAGATGTTGCAAGACAGAGGTTAGAGATTTCTGATCGTCACGAGTCCTTAAGAAACAGGATCAGAAATATTCGAAATCAGATGGCATGGGCTCAGGTTGAGGAACAGGAAAAGGTTAGAAGCGCGTTTTGCCCAATACGTTTTGTGCATCGTTCTAACCAGCACAGATACGGGACGCTTTAGAGGATGAGCTTGCACAGACAACCGAACAGATTGCAGCAGCTGAAGCAGAACTTGTTAGATTTGATGATTCGTTCCAAGAGGTCGAAGAAGAGTCTGAGACCGTTGCTCAGTTTGTGAGGCAAGCTCAATCAAAAGTTGAGCAGGCGGATAATGAAAAAGAAGAGATCAAAAATAGGTTAGATCAGTACATGAGTGATCGTCATGATTTACAGGTATCGTTACTCAAAGGATGAAAAGTGATTCTCACCTTCTCACTTATATTTTTGACAGGCCCAACAACGCCAGATTAGGGAATATGTGAAAGCAGCAGAGACAAGTATCAACGAGACACAGCAGAAGATTGCCGAGGAAACTCAGAGACTGGCAGATGTCAGTGGTGGAAGCTATATACGTCAACAAGCGCAATACGAGCAGGCACAATCAGAGGCGAATGGAGCAGAGGAGAAGTACGAGCAGCTTCAACAAGATACGGGCCGCCTACGTCAGCAGCTGGAACAGGCTGGAAGAGATGCCAAATCAGCAGAAGCGCCCATTGACAAGAAGAAGGCGGACGTTCAACAAGCGGAGAGGATTTTACAAAATCTTACCAAGGAAGGTGGGGTCAAACATTCAGGATACCATGAGAAGATGCCGATACTTCTCAGGGCGATCCAACAAGAGAGATCATTCTCGAGGCCTCCTGTCGGACCAATTGGATACCATGTGACCTTACTCAAGCAGAAGTGGTCATCAATTTTGGAAACCTCGCTCGGCACGACATTGAACAGTTTCATTGTGACTTCGAAAAGGGACATGAATATTCTATCCGGCATAATGCAAAGAATTGATTGGTTAGCGACCTAATCCCTTTTGACTATACATTCGCTTATAATATGATTCGGAAGCGTGTGCCCCATTTTCATAGGAAGCGACGGCTATATCGACACGTCCCAGCACGAACCCGATGCTAATTTTGATACAGCATCGCGTGTCTTGCAGGTAAGCGACTTATGTGGAACTATAGTTGGATGTGTCTAACATTGGATCATAAGATCGACAACGACGTTGTGCGCCGGCAATTAATCATCAACCATGGCATCGAGCAAATGCTATTAATTGAGAGATTAGAGGAAGCATCTTCTGTACTTTTTGACGGGGACCGCCCAAAGAATGTTAAGCGATGCTATTGCATTGACCGGAGAGACAAGCGACGGGGCATTCATCTTTCCTATAGTCGCATGGGGGAACCCAGCCAGGCGCCGGTTCCAGCTTACAATGGGAGTCCGCGAATGAAATCTGATCTCGATTCGCAGATAAGGTAGGATAACCAGATCTTATTGATCTTTCTACCGTATGGTCCTGACGCACATTTACAATAGACACCAACGTGAAATTGTCGAGGATCTGCGCCGTGGACTAAATAGTCAAGAACAAGAATTCCGCCTTGCACGGTCTCGCGCAGAGAATTGCAAGCAAGCTCTCGTACGGCACGAGAGGACAATCAAGGAGCAACAGATTGTTGTGCAGAGAGCAGAAGATCGCGTGGAGGAGCTCAAAGAGGCACTCGAAAAGGAACATGTCGGAGACGGGAGTATCGATATCCTTCGTTCAACCCTCATGGATGCTGAGGCCGGAAAACGACTCAACGAAGGGCAGTACAATGACAGCGTCGAGGCCATGAAAGCTATGATGGACACCTTGAAGGAAATAAGACGAGAGATGAAGGAGAAGGATGCCCAAATAGCCGCTCTACAAGAAGAGCTCCAAGTTGCGCAGAGCGAAGAGCAAATGGTAAAGGAGAAGCGCCGACAAATACTTGGCAGCAAAAACGCTGTGATCGAGCGAATCGATGTGATCAAGCATAATCAGGAGAAAATCCGTCGACAAAGAGAGGAAGTTGTCGCACGGGTCCTTGACTACATTGAGAAGGCCAGCATGGTGTCTACGCGTGTCGCTGTTGACGAAGGAGAAACTACTCTCACTCTAGACAAGAAGCTTGATAGGCTCCATAGAGATCTTCAACGCTATAATCGGGAGTAAGTATCGCCATGCCGTGCGTTTCTCGTTACCAAACTGACGCAATGCAAGGCTTGGGGCGTCCCGAGAAGAGTTGGCTATAGAAGCCTCAAGAGCAACTGTAGCTTACGAGCGTGCTGAGAAGCACATCAGAGAACTCGAGTTACTGGCTAAAGTAAGAGCCGATTCTGCACTATGGGCCGGGCCTTTGCTAACCAGGAGTACAGATCTTCGCCGAGACATTGAGACACCGCAAAGACCGGTGGGGGATCTTTAGGTCGCACATCTCATCTCGGGCCAAGGCACAGTTCACATACCTCTTGAGCGAAAGAAGTTTCCGCGGCCGGCTTCTTGCTGATCACCAGGGCAAGCTTCTAGATTTGCAGGTAAGCGGCTTCACTGCTGTTATCAACTTGGCACAGAATCCAACAATAATCGCTAGGTTGAACCCGACATAACGAAGGAGGATGGTGCTGGTCGGGGCGCAAAGACGCTGTCTGGAGGTGAAAAGTCATTCTCCCAGGTTTGTCTATTATTGGCGCTGTGGGAAGCAATGGGCTCACCCATTCGCTGCTTGGATGAATTGTAAGTTTTCTGTCCCGCGTCCTGTATCATCATTCAAGAACAATAGGGAATTCGAATGTGTTACTGATATCTTTTCTCTCTTTACAGTGATGTCTACATGGACCACGTCAACAGGAAGATGGCAATCGATATGCTTGTATGTTGGGTAGTCCCCCTAATCCGTCATGAAAGATACTAAACGATGGTTCCTCCTAGATGCTTGCTGCTCGACGTTCAATCGGAAGACAGTTTATTCTCATCACGCCTGGTTCAAGATCGGACATTAGCCTGGCGCCCGATGTCCGGGTGAAAGAGTAAGATATCCACCCTCCTTAAGCTAAACGACAAGTCGGGGGTGTATAGAAAAGGGAACTAACAACTGTTCTCTCTTCCAGGTTGGCAGAACCAGAACGAGGACAAACTACGTTGCCCTTTACACGATAATGGCTGCCTACATTCCAAACCTCCTTCATTTCTTCACTCTCCATTGTAAATCTTTACTTTGCTCCTGTGTCATAATACCGTATTCCGAGCTTTATTTCGTGAAAGAAGCCATGATATCCTTTTTCTCATTGGCATCTGGGGACTTGTGGCGTGGAAGATTCCAGGTTAGAGCTCAATCATGAGTCCCAAGTCGTCATACGTCAAACCTTCGGACAGTGTCTCAATAGAGGGGGGTTTGGCAAGTGTTGGATTGCTGCTGGGAACTATATCATATGCTGCATGGCCGCAAAAGTTATATGAACCCGTGTGATCACATGATCCTCAGGGCTGCTGGAACCAGCACTGTACGGCACGATTTACAAATCCCATGGAAATAAACAATAATGATAATGCACAAAATACAGATACTATTCTCCATATCCAGATAGAGTACGACGAGTAGTGGTTGTAATATCTTCTGTAATATACGAGAGTACAGGTGGTCCGTGGGTAACGGCATTACCCTTACACACCCAACCCACTTATCGACGGAGGATTTTAATTTCTCTCTTCCTCTCTGTGTGAACACGCAAAGTCTCCCTTCGTATCCTCCATCCAATTCACTAAGTAGACTCGGCTTCATCTGACTACATAGTACATCTTCCTACCTCTTGCCTACACGCTTACTCTGATCTTCACGTTCGAAACCGATCTTTCGAATCGACTTCGCATATCCTCCTAACTACATCACGTTGGAAAGCTCAAGAGCACACTCCCTGGGTCTATTTCTTGCTTGGGCGGCCTTGTGCACATATTCCTTTTTTGTTTCTTCCTCTTTTCTCTTTTCCTCGTCTTCCTTTGACCTGCTATTAAGCTCGAAAAATAAGCTATCTATTCTCCATTGCCCCTCACCGCCGAACATACTTTACGCCGTTCCCGTCTCTCAATTCTCTTGTTGACTACCGAATTCTTTTGATCATCATACTCTGGCCTCTTGCAGATTGAATCTCTTTTAACTTATCAACCCGCCGTTTATTCCAAAGAAAGGGCCACATCCAAAATTCGTTCTATTTGGCAAAAGGCACCTATTATTCCCTCACCTACGGACTCGAATACCCGACCGTTATTCCTCTGAAGGATCACCATGGCCGACGCTCTTGCTTCACAGTTGAACAATACAAGTCTGGGGTATGTGGACTGCCATACAGTAGCGCTGCAATGCTCGCATAGAACTTACAGCAATTCCCATTCATTAGGGATGACGCGAAATGGAAGGAAAATCTGAACGCTCCTGCAAAGGATGCTAGACCGCAGACTGAGGTTCGTAGTGTTGGACGATTTATCTTTGATCGCTCAAAATACTGATCTTGCTGCAGGATGTTACAGCTACGAAGGGACTAGAATTTGAAGACTTCTATATCAAGCGTGAGCTGATGATGGGTATTTTCGAAGCGGGTTTTGAGAAGCCCTCGCCTATCCAAGAAGAAACAATACCGGTTGCTCTTACCGGTAGGGATATCCTGGCTCGTGCGAAAAACGGAACAGGAAAGACGGCTGCTTTCGTCATCCCCACCTTAGAACGCATCAACCCCAAGAGCACCAAAACTCAGGCTCTTATACTTGTCCCTACAAGAGAATTGGCGCTACAAACGTCTGCCGTTTGCAAGACACTTGGAAAGCACTTAGGTATCAACGTCATGGTCACCACAGGAGGAACCGGATTGATGGATGATATTATCCGATTGAACGACGCAGTCCATATCCTTGTCGGAACCCCAGGAAGAGTGCTTGATTTGGCCAGCAAGGGCGTTGCCGATCTTTCGGAGTGCCCCACGTTTGTTATGGATGAAGCAGACAAGCTGCTGTCCCCTGAATTCACACCTGTTATTGAGCAGTTGCTGTCGTTTCATCCTAAGGATCGCCAGGTTATGCTATTCAGTGCTACGTTCCCGTTGATCGTCAAGTCATTCAAGGTATGATTAGCAGTTGGTTCTTTTTTGTCTAGCGTTCTTCAACTAACTTACCTTGCTCTAGGATAAACATATGCGCAATCCTTATGAAATCAACCTCATGGACGAACTTACCTTACGAGGTATCACTCAGTATTATGCTTTCGTGGAAGAAAAGCAAAAGGTCCATTGCCTTAACACTCTGTTCTCCAAGCTTCAAATTAACCAGTCGATCATTTTCTGCAATTCGACGAATCGGGTCGAACTCCTTGCAAAAAAGATTACGGAATTGGGCTACTCATGCTTCTATTCTCATGCCCGAATGCTTCAACATCATCGTAACCGCGTCTTCCATGATTTCCGAAACGGCGTATGCCGCAACCTTGTCTGCTCCGACCTACTCACACGTGGCATTGATATTCAAGCGGTCAACGTTGTCATCAACTTTGACTTCCCTAAGAACGCCGAGACCTACCTTCACCGAATTGGTCGTTCTGGGCGTTTCGGCCATTTGGGTCTTGCTATTAACCTCATCAACTGGGATGACCGCTTCAACCTGTACAGAATTGAACAGGAATTAGGAACCGAGATTCAGCCCATTCCTCAGAACATTGACAAGAAACTTTATGTCTATGACTCTCCGGATACTATTCCCCGCCCCATTGCTCACTCCTCTCAACCACGTCAGGCGATCGGCCCGGTCCCAAATGCAAACAACGGAGAGTACCCGCAACAGCAGCAACGTCGCCACAATGAACATACGAATGGCGGTAACTATCAGTACAACCGAGGTCGCGGTGCATACCGTGGACGTGGCCAGGGCCAGCGACGTAACATACAGGGCGATGCCAACAAATTTGTCGCTTCGCAGGGCTAGAGCTATTACAAATGGCACCAGCATCCTAAGTTGGCGACAGCTGCATGTTAATACTGCTCCTTCTTTTCTTTCATTTGCTTTTTTGTGCTGCTACTTCTTTTTTTTTTTTTTTTTTGCAAATCATCGGATTTGCTGTCATATTAACGCCTTACCTAGCTCCTCTTACATTCTACTGTCATCATCTTATTTCTTTTGTTTTGTCATGACGGTATGATAAGGATGCAATATCTGTATCATATCTGCTTATACGTCAACCCTCCAATTGATCCGTGTCACACCGGTTACTAGGAGTTGATTGATTTTGGCTCTCCACCAGGCGCATCTTGCCATGAGTGTGGTTCTTTTCTTCTACTTTATTTAAGTTGTACATATGTTTATTCGTCTCGTCACTGCATCCTGGAACCTCAGAAGCACGGAGGTTGGCGTTCTTAGGGCTTGGTCAGTGATGTTTTCGTTATGGCGTTCTGGTTGATTTTTTGGATGCCAGCTGTCTTCGTTGCAGAGTCAATCATGCAACGGTTGCGTGTCGGCATCCTGGAGTTTGTTTTCGGGCTAGGATTGAAGAACTCGCAGCTTTCCTACTCAGATTCGACATTTTCTTCTTTTTTACGAACCGAGCTTGTCGCCCCGTTCGTGCTTTTCTATCTACCTTCATTCGGGCTGCTGAGATTTACAACAGCTATGTTTCATCTTCTCTCTGTCTCTTTCATTCTATCTGATGTCAAGTCCCAAACTTCATGTTTTCAGTTTGCTTTGAAGCAGGAGGGTCACTGGAGTTCTACGGGGGTAGACGAGTTGGGAGCCTTCGAACGTTATGGGTGCATTGTGTTGTGCCGAGAATGGGGTCATACTCAGAAAAGAGAAAAGAATAAAAAGAATAAAAAGGACTCAGGGTGGGTGTGGACGATATATTGGAGTATTGATGGACTGGGGAATTACAAAGAGAAAAATAAAAATCAAGTGTTGGGGCACCGGATGCTGCTGCCGCTGCCATTATAGATAGCATCATTCGGCCAAATGGATGACAATTTGCTCCTTCACTAAACCAAGACTTCCATAATGTACGTACTGTATGTAAACACAAGTATAGTTGTTTTACCTCGGAGTTGCGGAGCGATCTCGGAGTCGACTGCGTGGATCGCTCATGCTGGCTACCGTATGATATCTTGAACTCATCGTCCGCGACCAAAACAAATTCCAGTCAACAGTGTCTTTTAGATTCTCATTTTTTACCCCAATGGCCACGGCAAGCAAAGATCAGAAGTCAAAGGTCTGCATCTTGGAGTTGATATTCCGAAAAAGTTTTGCAGTGGGGTGCTAACTACATCACAGCCCAGTAGTCTGCGATCCATTGTCGCAGGCTCGACGGCGGGAGCAATTGAGATTGGTACCTATATATCCATTCATTACATTCAAGGTACAGGTTGGCTAATTTGCATTATAGCGATCACCTATCCAGCTGAATGTGCGGCAATGCCTTTCCATGCCCTTCTCCAAAAACTAACTCGGATGTCTTAGTCGCCAAGACACGCTCGCAACTCAATCGCAGACTACCTGATGGAAAGAAATTACCATGGCCGAAATTCGGTCCTCAATGGTACGCCGGATGTACCTCGTTGATCATAGGGAATTCGTTCAAGGCAGGAATCCGTGAGTCCTCAATGACCCCGGTAGTTTAGACGGACTGCGTTGTGCTTATGCTGCAATCTCTGCAAAGGTTTCGTTGCCTTTGATAAAATAAAATCGCTTCTCCAGGATGAGAATGGCAAGATTTCGGGCCCACGGACGGTGCTCGCTGGCTTTGGTGCTGGTTTCACAGAATCGCTTATAGCTGTTACTCCGTTTGAGAGTATTAAGACGCAACTGTTAGTAATGACTATCCCACGGTTGGCGATGCTGACCTTGGACTTATGTGCGAAATTTAAGACTGACAAGCAGTATCCAGTATTGATGACCGGAAATCAGGAAATCCTCGCATGCGCGGTCTCGTGCATGGTAGCAAGGTGATCTTTCAAGAAAGAGGTATTCGAGGCTTCTTCCAAGGTCTGGTCCCCACAACAGCAAGACAGGCTGCAAACTCGGCGACAAGATTCTCGTGTTATACTACGTTGAAGCAGTTGGCCGAAGGTTATGTTGCCCCTGGAGAGAAATTGGGAACTGCCAGTACGTTCGCTATTGGAGGCGTGGCAGGTCTCATAACAGTGTATGTTTCGGCCGGTTTATTAAAGTCTTCCAGTTATAGGTTTCTTACTAACAGCGGAAAATATAGTTATGTTACTCAGCCCCTTGACACTGTGAAGACCAGGTAAGGAAGAGCGAATATGTCTGGATCTATGTTTAAATCTACGTTGCTAATGCCCAAACACAGGATGCAATCTCTGGAGGCTAGCAAGAATTACAAAAACAGTTTTGTTTGTGCGGCAAAAATTTTCAAGGACGAAGGAGTCCTCACATTTTGGTCTGGTGCTATGCCACGGTTGGCAAGGTTGATCATGAGTGGTGGAATTGTATTCACCATGTTTGTCTACCTGAAGCCTGCACCTAGTGGATTATTGCTAACCCCTGCAAATAGGTATGAAAAGACTATGGATGCTCTGGACACTTTCGATCCCCAAAGGAAATATATATGATTCTATCTTTTCTAGGGAATAGGATGTAAGAAGAGAGAAATAAAATCATCATGAGTGCTTAGAACAAAAGTATGTTACATGAATATACATAATTGATGCTTCTATTTATTTTACAAGATGCGGCACCGACCTATGTATGACCCATTAGATCAGCCCTGCTTTTTCGCAGCATCTTCCGCAACCATAGCTTCGACTTCTCGGTCCACAAGCCAAGTCCGCACACTATCCATGACTGTTTCAAGGCCATCACCACCATCAAGAACGTCATCCAGATTGTGTATCGTAATGCCACTGCGATGATCTGTGCATCGACTCTGGCCATAGTTGTATGTGCGAATCTTATCGCCACGGCCCATACGGGCAACGCCCCCCATTGCTCCCCTTCTGAGCTGGACCAATTCCTGCTCACGAGCTTCTTGTCTTGCTTCTGCCAGTTTTGCCCGTAGCACTTGCCATGCCTTCTTACGGTTCGCGTGCTGAGACCGCGAATCCTGCATCGAGACGACGGTACCAGACGGTACGTGGGTCAACCGAATGGCAGACTCCGTTTTATTGACGTGCTGTCCACCAGCACCACTTGCCCGCATTTTCTCCGTGCGGACGTCCTGTGGGTTAATGTAGTAGTCACTGTTCGGATCTTCGAAATTGAGTTCATTGTCCATGCCACTGCCCGTCTCAGGAAAACTAGGGAGTATCATCACACTAACAGCACTGGTGTGAGTGCGTCCCTTGGTTTCCGTGGCCGGCACTCTCTGGACCCTGTGCACGCCTGATTCAGTTCTCAAAATTTCATAAGCCCCATCTGTTTCAACTTCCAGAACGGCTTCGCTCAGGCGGTCCTCGGCGGGTCCATCTGCCACATCCCTTTTAATCAAACTTGATCGGAAACCACGTCGGGAACAAAATGAAATGTACATTCTTAAAAGTTCGAAAGCGAAAAGACCAGCTTCATCACCGCCTGCGCCAGGTCGAATTTCAAGTAAGCAAGGCAGGCCCGCGAATGGATGACGGGGTATAAGCGATTCCTTCAATTTGTCTGATATTGCCGGCAATGTGCCATGGCTGCCCTCCAGGTCTTCAGCGGCTAGAGAGCGTAACTCTGAGTCAGTATCGGGGTCATTGAGCATAGATCGAAGCTCTAAAATGGACTAAATGAATTGTAGATTATAGTCAGTCTAACACAAGGCCGCAGTCACTTCAAATCCCGCCTTGAGTGCACACCTCGTTTGCACTATCCCATTTTTTCAAAGTTTCTGCGACTGGTGCTAGTTCACCGAGTCGCTTTGCGGTTTTCGCATCAAACGAATCCGCCAGGCGAGAAGAAAGCGCCGAATGTTCTTCCGCGAGCGAGCGAGCTCGAATCAACAAAGCGGGAGACAGGCCAGTATCCGGGACTAACAAAGAGTCAGAATATTAGCGCTGGTCCTTAGCCCAATAGTAATACTAGCTGGCGGGCATACTTGTGTTCACGGTTCGCCGTTGGAAAAATGGCCGCGAAGTCAGGGCAATTTTAGGAAAACGCCTAAGACATCGAGAACACGTCCATAGCACGGTGAACATGCTTTTCTGGTTAGAAGCGCGTTTCTCGATACTCTTAATTGAGAAATATTCCAGAGCGTAAGAGAAGATGCATTCTCTAACGTTGGGCGCAATTGAGAGCACTCCGTCAATCACGTGCAGTATTTACAATACGCCACACGTACCGGACCGTAAAGGCCAGACTGGAAGTATACAGCCTGCTTCTTATTACTTATCCTAGACGCTGGTATTTCTCCTCCGTACAGACACTCGTTTGATCATTTAACATAATATCCTATTCGCTGCTCTTCTCTCTTTTGCTTCTTCTTTATCTCTCCCAAGCCGTCCAACTTATTATCGTGTCTTGTATTTCGAAAATTACGATATACTTCTAAAGAACACCATATTTGTTGCAAGCGCCACTGTTCGATTTATCATGTACATCTCCTTTGAATCGTTCACGGCCTTATTGGCCTGTCTTACAGTTTGCCACAGCCTTCAGGCTTCCCAAATACCCTCAGATACACCACTTTCTTCCTTGATCTCCTCTGCAAAAACCCACCTCGCAAACGGATCGCCTCGTGACGCTTTACTCTTCTACGATGCAGCTGTTTCGCGGGATCCCACGAACTATCTCACCGTTTTTCAGCGAGGCGCGACTTTCTTGTCGATTGGAAAGAATTCACAGGCATTGCAAGACTTCGACCGCGTGCTAGGGCTGAAACCGGATTTTGAAAGTGCTCTGCTTCAACGAGCGCGCTTGAGGGCCAAGTCTGCAGACTGGGCTGGTGCAATTAACGACTTAGAAAAGGCTGGCAAGAAGTCCTCTTCGGAATATCAAGAGATACTAGACGCGCAAAATGCAGCGCAACTAGCACAAGATGCAGAGAGACAAGGGGCCTGGGAAATGTGTATCACCCAGGCTAATACGGCTGTTATCAAGGCGACCACTTCTTTAGGCCTACGGCGCACTCGAGCGCATTGTCGCCTAGAGAAAGGAGAGATAGAGGAGGGCATTAGCGACCTAGCGCATGTTCTACAGATGTCTCCTAGTCTAGTGGAGCCGCATCTCCAAATATCGTCAACGTTGTTCTTTGCTTTAGGAGAGGGTGACCGTGGTATCTCTCAAATCCGGAAATGCTTGCACTCAGATCCTGAATCAAAGCCATGCAACCGCCTTTACCGAAAGGAGAAACAGCTTCTGAAACGACTAGAAAGACTCCGGGGCGTATTGAGTTCGCGGAAATATAGCACCGCTGCAAATCTGCTGGTTGGGGTGGGTGAGGACAGTGGGCTTCTGGACGATGTTAAGGAGGATGTCACACGGGCAAGAGATGAGGGCCATATTCACCCTGCAGCACCCAACATCCTTTACATGTCTTTGGTGGAAAATACGTGCGAGACTTATCGCGAGGTTTGTGGTTCCCAGAGGACGAGGCCAATCGATTATTACTAATCATTTTCCTCTGTAGATGCATATGCCTAAGCGCGCTACGCCTTATTGCTCAGAAGCGCTTGAGTTGAATCCATACTCCCTCCAAGCCCTTCTGTTTAAAGGTCAAACTGCAATTGATGAAGAACGATTTGAGGACGCAGTGCGCACACTGAACACAGCCAAAGAGCACCATTCAGATTCCAAGGACGTCCAAGATATTCTGCAAAAGGCGCATATATTGTTAAAGCGCTCCAAGAAGAAGGACTACTATAAAGTTTTAGGTGTCAGTCGTGATGCAGATGAACGGACAATCAAGCGCGCTTATCGTCAGTTGACGAAGCAGCACCACCCTGATAAGGCCGCTTCCCAAGGTGTCCCCAAAGAAGAAGCTGAAAAGAAGATGGCTTCTATTAATGAAGCGCATGAGGTTCTGTCGGATCCAGAACTTAGGGCACGTTACGACAGCGGCGATGATCCCAACGACCATGAATCTCAGCGAGGAAATCCATTCCAAGGAAGCCCCTTTGGCCCCAGTGGTGGACAACAGTTCTTTTTCCAGCAGGGGGGGCCGCAGTTTAATTTTAAGTTCTCGGGTCCCGGTTTCGGTGGTTTCCCATTTCGTTGACTTCATTTCAGGCGCGTTTTCGTAGAGCGGTTAGTATGACATTTTGCATAGGTAATTTTTTTTTTCTTCTTGCTCTCTACGTGTACTGTGCATTCTCTCAGGCTTGCCCTGGTGGGCGAAACCCTCCGAATGAATAATTTTCGAATACATGTAGCTACCCTGTCGCGCTTAGGGCTTGCGGAATGCATCACTAGACAATAGAGAAAAGTAATTTAAGTATGAGAGCAATAAAAGAGATCTCATCCATTTAATTCTACGTACAAATTCCAACAGATGCAGTCCTTAATGAATCAATACATTTCATCGGCGTGGTGCGTCAGTCAGAGGAACATAGCTAACTTGGAAGACCTTCTCCTTATGAACAGACCCATCTTCTTTTTTGTCTACTACCCAGATATACTGGCCTCCGCCCAATCCAAGGGTCTCAAGGGACCCGCCATCGTCTTCTGTATCCACGGGAATGAACATTCGCCCAGGCGCTCGAAGTTGATCGACCAAAACAGAAGGAAGTTCTTTTGCTGCTGCACCAACATGAATCGCATCATAAGGTGCTTCTTCCTTCCATCCCAGGCGACCGTCTGCTGTGATGAACTTCACCTGACCGGATTCTAGGAACTTGCGGCCTTGATCTGACTTACGCATATTGTTGTGGGCCATATCGACTAGCTCAGTTATATGATCAACACCAACAACTTGACCACCTGGATGGGCCCCAGAGGACGGTGACTCGGTAACCAGATTCGCGAGAACATGGGTTAGATACCCAGAACCAGACCCAATATCAAGCACCCGCCGCCCAGGCTTAAGATAATCTATAAGATACTCGCATGCGTGGCCGTGCATGTGCGGGGCTGAGATTGTCGCATCGTAGCCGATTGGTTGCGGCGAGTCTGAATACGGTCTTGAGGGAGCATAATGGGCTCGATCGACCTTTGATCTCATGTCAATTCCTTATGGCTCCTACTATGTAATGGATTTGGTCAAGTTGATTGTGATTTTGAAGAGAGATGGCTGACTGGGTTGTTAAAGTATCCCAGATAGGAATACTTTGTTTCGAGGGGACTAACTCACCCCTATCATGGCATTCTTCACTCGTTCATCCTTGATCAGGCCGACTTTAAATAGATTCTCGACTAACTCGGTATTGGTCGAGCCGGAGCAGTACCACGCCATGGAGAAATATCTCTTTGTGGTGGTTCTCAATGCCAGTGGAGTCAGTGTGCTTGGTTTCAGCATGCAGATATGCCCTGTTGTACTTGCTTGTGGTTGAGTGCGGTCTCGAGAGTGTGTAGAGAACGAGTAACTGGGCACTGGTTTGGTGGGAGGACAAAATGTAGGGAGCGACGTTAGATTAATTTTGTCAAGACCAGGGACTTGTATTCCGTGATTGAATTAGGTCACATACCAGTCAGTGAGCCTCGTGTATGACGTCATTTTCGCATAATAGTAACGTTATATCCTCGAGTTGATGTGTGCTTACTTACATGGGACAGGTAAGGGGGAATGCTCCCGGGGAAATCATATTAGAAGATAAAGAAATTGGTTGTGCAGTGTCCAAGGGCACGACATACTACAGAGTACCTGTACAGTATATATAATATATGTATATATACTGTATGCGGCAAAGTGTTACAGCCACCAACGCACAAAGGCATGACATATATAGCGAAATACTATAGTATACAAACACTCAAGAATAAACAACCGGGAGGTCAGATAAACATGCACCATGTACGTACTGAGTAGCATGTCACTATATGCTAACTACACATAGGACAATGGATCAATAATTCAAATGGCACATGGCTAACTAGCATGATAATCATGTGGGGTTGACACTCCACTGCAACAGATCATCGGCAAAGATAACGACAAAAATGTTCGATCTGAAAACAATAACTCATAATGAATACAGACAAAGCAGATCCTGATATTCAACATGACGTTGATTTCATTATACTGGACTACCTCCTATGTATCGGCATAGATACTATAATCCACGGTAGAAAAACAGGCCGAGGCCATACCAAGAGCTGGGACAACTGGGTTCTTAATTCAATACACAGTAAGTCGAGATCGTGGGGAGTATCCCGAATAACGGTCCAATGCAACTACGGGCATTCATGCTAAGTGCTACAGCATTTAGATACATACTGCCTCCAAACCACACGCTTCCACAGGATCTGCTTATCAAGTTGCAGCTACTCGACTTCGCCGACATATTTTTTCATGGTCACACACAATTTGTACCGTATAGAGTATCAGCTGCTGGGAGCTCCTCGTATGAAGGGTACATTCAAACACTGCCTACAGCAAACCATGGTCGATCGTCAGCAACGTCGCCCGGACCAAGCAATCCCCGCACAAACACATACCTGCACAGGATCATACCCGAGTTCATGAAACTGTGCGCCGCAGCAGAAGAGAAAGTGTCAATCACGCGATGGGTTGATATGGTAACTCAACTCATGATGCAGGCTGTAGCCGAGGAATATCACACCAGTGGGAGGCAATGGCCAGAATTGTTCGACAATTATCTACTCTGGAAGCCAGAAAATCGTACCCAAACATCGGTATGGCAACAAGCAACTGCAAAGTGCACTAGTCATATGCAGACACAGAAAGGAATCTCGCTGGGCGCCCATTTCGAAGCGACATCAAATGAACAATCGTTGTCTCGACTCGAGAGTGATGTGACTGTTTTTTTATTTGATTTAATGGAAACATTGGACGCCCCGGCCCTTGTTCAACTCGAAAGAGGGCAAATAGGCAAACTGAGCCATGCAGAAACGGAGCAGTTGAAGAGCCGCGTGGGATTTCGATGACGCGAGTGTTTGTCCTACACAGAAATGCGATGAGCTTTAAGAGCATAATCAAGACATGTTCTGTTAGATATGAAAGATGTGAGCTGTTACTATTAGATTGCCATTGGTACCTGAGATGTTTTCCAAATCACATAAACCAAATTCGAGATAGTTGCTATATTCTTAGCATGATAATAATCTACACGTGAAGATGGAAAGAGACAAAAGAGAGATAAATAGTTGAGGATAAGTTGGAAACACGAAGCGGCATTAACATCCCATATCCAAACCTACAATACAACTCAAAAGTCGATATACTTAACCGAGCAGCATGCGACGAGGGTCCTCGATGTACTCCTTGATCTGTGAAGAGTTAGTAAAACAAGCCAAAGGATTTTGTTCAACATGTCGACAAACCTTTACAAGGAAGGTGACCGCCTCCCGTCCATCCAACAGGCGGTGATCATAAGTCAGAGCAAGATACATCATCTAATAATAGCGTATATCAGTAACTATTATCGAACCGCATTACGTTAAGGGAAGTTCAACATACCGGGCGGATCTCAATTTTGCCATTCACGGCAACCGGCTTGTCCTTGATAGCGTGAAGTCCAAGAACAGCTAAAAGGTGTCAGATATTTGTTCAAAGAGTAGCCTGGGTCGAAGGCACCTACCTGTCTGGGGAAGGTTGATAATCGGAGTACCCATAAGAGAACCAAACACACCGCCCTATACCAAATCAATATCCGAGTCCTGTGTTTGTGGACCAAGAAAAACACTTACATTGCTAATGGTGAACGTGCCACCGGCCATGTCCTCGATGGTCAATTTGTTATCGCGCGCCTGACTAGATTAGTATCGTGTTGAGCCGTACATCCCTTTAGTGCCCACTCACCTTCTTGCCGAGATCCGCAATTGCTTGTTCAATGCCAACAAGATCCTTTGTCTCAGAGTTACGAACCACGGGCGTCACAAGACCCTTTTCGGTCGCAACAGCCACACTGATGTCCACATAATCCCTGTAGACAATGGTATCGCCACCGTTAGGGCCCTCGATAGATGCGTTAACCGCAGGAATGTCTTTCATGGCCAGGACACAAGCACGCGAGAATGCGCTCATGAAGCCAAGTTTGACGCCGGTCTTCTTCAGCACATCATCCTTGTACAGCTTCCGGAACTCCATTAAAGAGGACATGTCAACCTCATTGAAAGTAGTGAGCGAAGCGGCCGTGTTCTGAGACTGCTTCAGACGCTCAGCGATCCTAAGTCGCATTCTGTTCATTTTCACCTAGACCGTAAACAAGCTCCCTGTTAGCACGGGAAGCCGGTATATGCGTAGCAAAAAAAGTGCGATAAACGTACCCTACGCTCCTCGCGACTTCCAAAAGTCGGCTTGGCATCAGAGGCAGGCTCTTGCTTTGGCGTTTCGGTCTGTGGCTTCGAAGTCTCGGGTTTTGGCGCAGGAGGCTGCTCAGGAGCAGGTGGTGCTGGCGACTTGGGCTTCTCGGGTTCAGAAGGCTGACTCTTTTCGGGGGCCGCAGGCTCTTTCGGCTTTTCACCCGCATCTTCCTTCTTTGTTTCGGGAGCACCTCCAAGTTCCAGTTTGACCAAATCCTGCCCAACAGCAACGGTATCCTCTTCGTTCACAAGAAGCTCCTTCACGGTACCAGATTCGGGGGCATTGACCGACACATCGATCTGGGATCCGTGAGTAAGTCGAGAAAGTACAAATGCATAGACTTTCTACAAAGCCTTCCACCTACCTTATCGGTCTCAATTGTCGCAATTTCTTCATCCCGCTCGACATAATCCCCAACCTCTGGACTATGGTAAGCATACGTTACCTAGAACAGCGACCTAAGAAATCCATACGTTTTGTGAACTGTTTCAAGGTTCCCTCCGTGATCGACTCCGCCATTTGAGGAACCTTCACGATAGAGTCCGCTGACAAATGGTTAACGTCATGTTGTACGACGGACATCAGGATCGAGTTTTACCATAAGTTCGGACCTGGCTACCTCCAAGACGGGGGTAGTTAGACAGAAAGACATTGGCACTGAAATTCTGGAGTAAGTCAACTGTCCGCCGCAAGCGCAAGTTTCAGAAACTCTTACCCCGAGGCAGAAACCCGTAGTAAACCAGAGGCAGGTCTGCCGGCGTTCACTACACCCTTCCGAAGGGCAGCTGAAGCGAAACTCCTACGGCCGCCTAGACCCAGATTGCGGGGCACATGGGTGATACGGAAGACGTTTTTCATTTGTTGCTCTGACAAACGATTAAGTGATAACCGAGAAGCCATGGTGGTTGATTGTTCGACAAAGAAAAAAGGAAACGGCCAGTTATAGATGAAGGAGTGTCAAGGTGTAGGCGCCGCTGTTATAATAACGTGTGGTATCCGACCGGGATAAGAGGACTCGTGCAGAGTGACGAAACTTAAAAGCCAGGGTGCAAGACGACAGAGCTCGAGTTCCGGGCCGAGACAACCGGAATTTCCCAGCGGTACCCATCCATTTCCATGCATCCGGCAAGTGACGGAGTATTATTATTACGCCCATACGGTTACCCAAGGGCGCCAATATAGTAGTTTTCTGAACCCGCCAAGGGAACAGGAACCGCAAATGCAAATGTCGGCATAGGTCAACACCAGGGAGTGGCAGACCTCTGTTCAAATACTCAATTCAATCCGATAATTCTAACCGGCGGTTGCAGCTTCATCGCTTCTCTCTTTTATTCTTGCTACGGTTTTAACCCCCCTCTCCCCAAGATACCACCATGTCCACCAACACAGTTGTGTAAGTCCATTTCCATACAGGACATTGGGACTGAGCTGAGCTGATTCGCCTTACCTCCAGCTCGCTGTACCGGCGATCTCTGAAACTTGCGCTTGATTGGGCGGTTCACAGACAGGTTTGGCGCGGCCAAGCAGTATACATTCGATCGCTGTTCGAAGCAAACAAAGACGTTCGCGACCCCCGCCAACAAAAGGTAGGCGTTCTATATGGAATACAAAAACTTTGCGCGCTTGGCTTAGAACAGTTTGGCAGGTGCTGTTGAGAGAAACGGAAAGGTTACTAGATACCTGGAAACATCCCGATCCCTACAGAATGCCCACTGCTCCCGGCGGTACGTGACCACAATGAGCGAGATACCAAGAGACTCCATGCTAATGTTCGTTACAGGTAACAAATATGAGAGAAACATTCCTGCTCGGCAATTACCTCGTATGTAGAGCCACGGATTATTGTTTTACTGGCTAACAGGTAACAGTTGCTTCCGATCACGCCGAAAGTCACTGAGAGTGCTGTGCAAGCAAGAGCTGGACTATTTTGTAGGTTATGACGAATGGGCATATCAACAATTGGTAGATAGCAAACATCGACATTGTAACATTATCTTTCCTACGCCAGAACGAAGTGCAAGTGAACAAGTATTGGTCTACTAATCGAGATCCTCTCCAATCTACTAGGATTAAGGAATACAGTAATATGCTCTTGAACTTCGTACGGCAACGTGGAAACGCTCTTTAGAAACCACATAATTGACCATTCAGATAGTTTCCCATCAAATTTGATAATGACCGAAAGCTAGAATCCCTTAATAAGCTGCCGGTATCATTCCATGCCCGTAGACATAATATACAACCATTAAAAAAAAGCAGAGCCATAAACGTGCCCAGTCCAGAACCCCGAATCACATCAATAACAAAACCAAATCGCGCCGGAAATAAACCCACGAAAAATAAAAGAAAAACGTGAAAACATTCTACAGCTCTTGGCTCGGTCCCTTTCCAGCCTTGGGGGTCTTCTTGGGAAGCAAGTCTGGCAAGAACATTAGCATCATTTCGGTCCAAAACCACTTGTTATTAACTCACTTTGGTGAATGTTTGGAAGAACACCACCCTGGGCGATGGTGACATGACCCAGAAGCTTGTTCAACTCCTCATCGTTACGGATGGCAAGCTGAAGGTGACGAGGGATAATACGGGTCTTCTTGTTGTCACGAGCGGCATTGCCGGCCAATTCGAGAATTTCGGCAGCAAGGTATTCAAGGACGGCCGCGAGGTAAACGGGAGCACCTGCGTTGCGTATGAGTATTTATCGATGTGAGTGGGAAGAGTTTCTTACCAGCACCAACACGCTGGGCATAGTTACCCTTGCGAAGGAGACGGTGAACACGTCCAACAGGGAACGCGAGACCAGCCTTGGACGAACGCCTGTGAGCAACATAAGTTAGCGACTATAATGAAATGACTTCGTAACGCAGGATGAGACGGGTATCATACGATTGCGCGTTCTTGCTGCCGCTGGCCTTGCCACCAGATTTGCCTCCAGTCATTTTGATTGTTTGTTGGGTTATTGAACGTCGATTTAAGATAGAAAAAAGGATGTACGGGTTCGAAACAGGAGGTTAGTGCGACAGAATTGATGTTTAGCGTAAGTTTAAGGGAAATGGTAGGCAGCGCGAGGGAGCGGAGGACATTTATAAGAACGCGGTGAGGGTGACGTTGGGCTACCCAGAGGTCCTTCAGATCACCCTCTCGCTTAGCGGGGTTGGCCAATCATAACAGAGATCACGTACTGGTGTATTCATTGCTTGGCAAAGATATATCCGCTATGAATCGCGGATAGCTTGCTAAGGAGTCGTGCGGGTATTCCAGATCTAGTTAAGTGCCGTAATGTAATATTTAAGCGTATCTAATACCAGACTCTTGGCGGACTTTTGCCGTTTTCCCGCAGTGTTTGACGCGTCCGCCCCTCCTTAATCATACGGATCATACACACCCGTTACCGTATTGAAATTCTGCCTCTTTTGCGCACTTTAAGATCAACTGCGCTTTCGCGGCATCGTATAAGTATCGCGCCTCCCTCGTCACCGCGTCTCAGTCATTTTCTCCTCCCATTCTATCCGCGACCGCATCTACACTCCACTTTATACGTCTTCGACTACCTGAGCTGCTGCTTTACAGCTTGAATTAATTGATATTCGACCACTACAAATAATCCAACTACGAACAAAATGCCTCCCAAAGCTGCCGAGAAGAAGCCCAGCACTGGTGGCAAGGCCCCTGCTGGAAAGGCCCCCGCTGAGAAGAAGGAAGCCGGCAAGAAGACCGCAGCTGCTGCCTCGGGCGAGAAGAAGAAGCGCGGCAAGACCAGGAAGGAAACCTACTCTTCGTACATCTACAAAGGTTTGTATAACGCGATCCCATCTCGATTCCAAACGAAACTAACAGCATGAAGTTCTCAAGCAAGTCCACCCCGATACTGGTATCTCTACTCGTGCCATGTCCATCCTGAACTCTTTCGTCAACGGTACGTTCAACTGGGGAATGTTGTGAGATGAAAACTGTTCTGACGGTTCTAGACATCTTCGAGCGTGTCGCAACTGAAGCCTCGAAACTCGCTGCTTATAACAAGAAGTCGACAATCTCGTCGCGAGAGATTCAGACATCGTAAGTGTCCTTCCCATACTTAACCTGGGACTTAACCTGGGCTTGACTGACATTTTCAGTGTGCGACTCATTTTGCCTGGTGAACTCGCCAAGCACGCTGTGTCGGAAGGCACCAAGGCAGTGACGAAGTACTCCTCTTCCGCCAAATAGGTTATTTTCTTGTTTGCTTTCGTTGGTTTTGTTTATTTGTTATGTTGCCTCTTCATCTATCAGGGTTTTGAGGCCGTGGGTTAAGGGTGTTCGCGGGATTTTTTTAATGTGTCATGGGATGGCTTTGCTATATCTGTTTTGTTCTTTTTTCCTGGGCCCAATGTCTTTCATGGTTGTTATTTCAAGATGTGAATGCGGTGTAACATAACTCGAATTCGGGGTTGGTTGCGCGGTCTCACCCCTACCAGAATTCGGAATACCATTGACTACTGAGTAGTATTCATCGCATGTTCATGTCGGTCTTGATACATAAACTCCGGGTAGAAGCAGCGCGTTTGAATCTTACTCTTGAAAATGCTAAGAAAAAGAAAAGTAATAATCAACGTTTCAATGGCAGTCAACTAAATGTTTACTCCATACCGTCGATATCATCTAAAGCTTCAACTTCATCGAGTGCCTCTTCCCGACCAAGGCCGTAATCTGGCTGCATATCACTGAGAATATGAATAATCGGCTTTCCTCGGCCGGCCTCAACATATTTCTTCCAATCCTCCCAATCTTCTTCGTTCCTTATAAGAAAACCCAGTAACATACTTGGATCCATATCTTTTATGTGTATCCTCCGCAGACGCCGGGTATGATACGTATCACGCTCTTCTTCGGTATAAAGCTCGTGGGCCGGGCGATAAGGCAACGCAGGTCGGGTATGGTGAGGATCGAGGTAGAAAAGATGCGATCCTTGAATTCCAACGAAGTAGTGCGACGCTGATGGGCGACCCCTGTTTCGATGTCATCAGTGTCATATTCACGTACTAAGCTCAAAGTGATTTTTCTGCTAATGAGCCTATAACGTACCCTGCTATTCCCACTGACTGGGGGTACTGCAAAGCGGCTTTAAGTGCATCCCAGTACACAGGTGTGATATGATCAATACCCAGTCTGGTGCCTAGTAGAATAAGTGTGGGTCGAATATATCCGGCATTGTCCCGAGCGATGTCCATAAACTTGTCTTGGTAGACGTTCGCGTTCTCGTTAGAAACATATACTCTGAGTTTCGGCTCCTGGCATTGTTCGCAGAGTGCCCTATTTCATGCATGAGCACAGTTCAATTGACAGGGTAGTTTTTCTCCTTTTTCTTTTTCATACTGTATACAAAGTGCGGTTGCCGAGGGTCCAAACCATTCCCCGGGATATTTGCCGCAACGCTCCGCACCGAGCTCGACAAAACGATGTATTGAGAATGGTGCATCCGGGAAATCAGCGAACAAAGAGAGCAGTCGGATTTCGTCGTCGGCTTTGGTCCCTCGCCGCCAATCTGAGTTTTTTATTAGCAAACAGCTCTTGTCGCCAGGCACTGGCGAAAAATGGTGAGGGGGGATATTGATACCGCGTCCCAGGAGCAAAGAAGAAAGGCCATTTGCGAGAAGGCTTTGACCAGATCTAATCATACAGCCCCATCCCGTATCAGACGTGAAGCCTTGTGAATCCATGAGCTGGCTCCTCAGCCGCACGCTCAGTGTCATGTTTGGGTTCGCGTCATGATTCTGAGGTCTCGGTATTGGGACAAAGTTGGATCGATATGTTATCCATATCCTCGACTCGAAATCGCATACAAATGCTTTTGGCCACCCAAGGGCTGTCTCATGAGTCTGTGTTATTGCGTCTTGTGCGAGATCCTCTGGATCATGTCCATCCTCTTCGGACGCGACCATTTGTGGCCCTGATAACCAGTTAGCTGACGTATCGCCATCATGGTTTCATTTCAATGCTCACCGGTGTCGCCCTTTGATGTAGTTACTGGTACATGCCGAATATATTCCTTGCCCAGGCACCATATAGGTGAACTAGGCTCTTCGTCGTTTTTGGGCTCAGGGTCCCAGAGGTACTGTACGATGCGTTTGCATCTTCCCAGGTCCACGCTGTTCATTTCTGGTTCACTTTCATGTTGGTTAGTTAGGCCAAATTTTCAGAGTGGTTGCCTAGTAGCGAAAGTATGAGGACGGCAAGAAGGGAGGGGGTGATGTGGAATGATGATGCACACCTCTCGAGTCTCCTCTCTATATTCGGGGAAGGCGGGGCAAGAATGATATAGTTATTGAAAGTGGGAGGCCAAAAGATAAATTTGATCTGTGAAGGGTGAGAGGTATGATACCTACAGAATGAGGGGTCTGTCTGTAGTCACGAGGAAACCAAATGATTGTTAGTTGTCCAGACGTCATCATCACCCTGCAATCCTGCAGGACAGTGACAGTAAACTATGGGTTGGTGTCTTCTAGTAATAGTATGATATAGAGCTGAGCTAACAAGCTCATCCAGAAGACAGGTTTACAAATACCACATTTTAATGGCTGTCTTATGACATTCGAGATCCCATCAAATGTAGCAGAGCGCCGCTCGTTTGTTTGTAGCCTTAGGCAATCAGCTACACCAACGCTCCTCCACATCCTTTTTCCCCGGGTATAAATGGAGGTACTGAATAACATTGGTCAGTGTACATTGAGAAATTCATTGCCAATTGATACTAGTATGTCTTATTGATAAAATTCTTGCTGTAATGAAGCATATGGATATAGAGTTAAATGTGTCTCGGTAGATTTATGAGAATTTCCATCTATGCTCTTTTTTAGGAATACTATGGGATGGATGGAAATGTTTATTATTACTAATTTTAATGTTGTTATTTTTCATTTTTATTTTTTATTTTTTTTTTTTTTTGGTGGAGGGTTAGTTTACATTGTTGTACATCGAGAGATGTCTTAAGACATACTTCAGAGTATATATATTTACCATGTATCGGCAGCCACCCACATACGAAGACACCAAAGTCCTGTGCAACCGGAAAACCCCAAATATACATATAATAGCATTATTAGATGTCGCGCCCGGAAGTCGCACCAACTGACGCACATCAAACCCAACGAGGTCACTACGTACAGGGAATATATAGAGTATTCCAGCAAATATTCCTGCCGGCATACACTACAGAAGGCAGATTCACTAGAATTATTGGGGGTGATATCCAAAATCGGCTCGGTACCGGTATTCCCAAGAACGAAGCCAGTCACGAAGTAGAATTGCATCTATGCATGCATAGAATACCATCATGAGGTCACCATGGAGCCTTAGGTGGAGACTACCCAGATTTGTACTATATACCACACACGGAAAGTGGGGTTTTATTATACAGCGTCGAGTATGTAACAGGTTACAGAGTAGTACAGTATAATTAGAGTATGTTTACATATAGTATCATAGTAGTATGTGTATTTCATGATTTGAATAGTACATAATACTATCAATAATTTGCAGTGTAAGCATAACGTAGAATAAAGTACAGAGTATGTACTGAATGACTTTCTTCCCCTGTCCCAAGAAGATGATAAGCACCTATGACTAATTAATGTAGTGCCTGCTGTTCTGGCTTGGCATGAAAGAAAAGCCCAGCTTTCTAACACAGAATACGCCATTCTATTCCGAGCTCCCTTTTGTCGTCTTCCTACTGCAACGTTAACTAATATCACCCTTGTGACAGTCAGTTCGCATACGAAACGTGCGGCCAGGAATGGCTCGTCATGGAAAATCGAAGACACGGATGAAAAAACCGGAGACCATGGCGAGGGTCCGTCAAGGTGTAGGCAGTATGATTCACGAAAATTGACATTTTGATAACCATATCTGTACATAACTGACTGTTTCAAGGCCAGTTGCCAAACCAGCTCACCATGCAGCAAGCAGCGCGAAATACCGAAGGCCGCAATATTTGGCTGCCAAGCTCCCAACTGCGCCATAAAGCAGTCCATTTCGTGAGAGGTGGCGACCTGGAACCTGAGGAGACGAAAAATGATTCATCACCAACGCCTGAGCAAGAGCCATGCGAGTCGACGTCGAAAAAGGGACTGGACATTGAGAAAAACAACATTCCTCCTGACAATGAGGATATGCCCCACGAACTTAGTTTCTTCATTGATCGGTCAAGTCAGAGCATCGCACCCACAGGTCTATCCAACCCCGTTTTTAGAATGAGTTCACTCAGCTCAGAAGACTCAAGTGAGGATGAAATAGTTTTTCACGGACGGAACAAATATGCCGAGCGGAAGACTTCTTCACAATACCCTACTACGATTGATGATGAATTTGAACCGCAGTCCTCAGAAACGCCCGTTAATGGACGAAACCTAATCCTAGAAGCTTCAATTGAAGCAGAACACAGTTCTACCACCAGACGAGATGGTCAAACGGTATTCAACAGGGAAAGTACAAAGGACGATGAGAACGATATGCTTGCCGACTACATCGCCAATATTGACGTCGACTATGAAGAAACGGATACCTCGAGCAACGCGCAGCCAGACAACACTGACACGAACAAATTTGGGCTATCATCACGTCCCAATCAAGATCCTGATTCAGTCAGTTTGCCAAGCAGTGACAACATGAAAGGATTTAAAGAATCCGAAGCCAGTGACTCAGAGGTTCAGTCTGATGAAGAGTTGTTTGACGAAGAGGTCGATTTGGAAAACATTGAGTCACTATACAGAATTGCCTCTGGCTGGAACACGAGCGCTAAATCAAAGAAAACAAAATTCCCTTCGGCATCGGCCTTCGCCGATGCGCTAGAATCAGACCCTTATCATGGATTTGATATAATGGATTTCAACCGACCCAGCTTGAGGAAGAAGGCCAAGGGGAAAAAAGGCCCTCCTGACCTGATGTTATCTGATAGCGAACTCGAGATGGAGTTAGAAAGGGCATGGAGAAATGATCGAGAAAAGAAGAAATCTAAAAAGCAAAAACGTGAGGAGCTTCGCTCTCGGGGGTTGCTAGGCCGAAGCATAGGCAAGCCAGACTTCAAGTCCAAGTATGCACACGGCATGGGCGTTGATGACTTAAAATCAGAGATTCGTGCCTTTCTTTTATCATCGAAAGACAGGTAATTACTCCTCTATCTTACACAGTAAATCGCTGACAGCCCTAGTTTGCCTTTACCTCCGATCAATAAACAACTAAGGAAGCTTGTCCATGACATGGCAAACGCTCTCTCACTGAAATCGCATTCCCGAGGCAAGGGTTCCTCCAGGTTCCCTATCCTCTACAAAACTTCTCGTACCTCGAAGTATAATCAACATAACATTTCACAAGCCGACAAGATATTCTCGCATGGGAGGTTCCGCCATCGTACAATCAAGACAGGTGACCAAAGTGCAAAGAAATCAGCGAAAACCAGACGTGGTCGCCCGGACACTTCCGTTTCCTACATGGACGGTGATATTGTTGGCGCATCGGCACCTGAAATCGGCGCGGAAAACAAGGGACGGGCTATGCTAGAGAAGATGGGGTGGAGCTCAGGAACTGCTCTTGGTGCGACTAACAACAAGGGTATTCTACTTCCTGTTGCACATGTGGTTAAAAAGTCGAAAGCTGGTCTCGGCTAACCATCCTCTTGGACGTTTGTACATTTGATAAGTAAATGTCATTGGTACAAATACATAGTATTGATAATGCTCTCTATACAAAGATCGTCAAACGAGCCTAGTTTTCGTACTCAAAAGACATGGTATGATGCCTCTTCAGCCTGTCTACTTCCTAGTTCTAGAAACCTTGGGCAGTGGTTGTGCATGGCCGAGTTCTCTGATATGGGAGAACAATTGACTTCTAGAATTGAAAGTCGAATGACACCTTGCACAGGTCAGGTCCGCTGAAGGGTTGGTCTGCTTTTGTGCAGCTTTTCTGGCACGTTTTTGTTTGGCCTTTCCCATTTTCTCAGGCGAGTGTTTTTGCCCGGGGGCCAATGGCATCCCAGTCAACACATTATCTGTGTCTATGCTTTCATCGTCTTCCTTAGCAAGAGGACAACGTGATTGCATCTCAATGTCATGGCTAATACCGTTGTCTGAAGCGCTGATATCAAGATTTTCCAACTGATCTAAACCGAGATTGCCATAGCTTGCAAATCTCTCGGGGCGAGATTGGTTGTCAGCAGTTACATCATCAGATTCACGTACATCTGATTCACAGTCTGGTCTAGCTGTAGCGATCCAGTTGTTGTCAACATGTTCCTTGGTTTGTCCCAGATGTGCATCCTCAAACGTAGTATTTCCACTTTCATTCCCTTGTAACCCCAACTGTCTATCCTGTGTTGTCATCTCACGACGAAGATCTTTGACGGCTTTCAGATGTTTCTTGCTACGCTCGTGAGCTTGAAGTTGCTGTTGACTCTTGAAACTCTTGTGGCACACCACACAGTCAAATTGCTCCATCTCGCTTTCGGAACTGTCATCCTGATAATCCTGTGACTCTTCTGATTTGGCCCAATCTTGAGCAATATATTCACGTAGCTTAGCTTGGTTAGCTGCTCGCGACCTGGTAGCCTGTGCTGCCGCCGATTGCCGAAGAGTTTCCTGGCGTTGTGCTTCGCTTTGGGAATTAGGTTTGTATCGAAGGTCTCGCTTTTTGACGAAAGAGACAAGCGATCTCACAGCATCATTGAATTCACGTATTCCTTCTTCTCTTAAACGCCTGTTTTCTTTCTCCATTATCCTGCGGACACGACGATCTGGGGCCTCGGAGTAACGATATACGTCTTTCCATGCAAACGATTTCTTTGTGGAGAAGCTACTCCATACAGCATAAAAAGGGCGCACAATGTCTTCAAAACTGTCACCGCGATATCCAAAGGTTGGGTAATTAACGTATTCGACATTTTCCCATTGACACGCCATTTTCTCCTCGCAAGCCAGCCGGGAAAATATTTCACGGAGACCACCATAAAACCCCGATTTTGAGTCCGAAAAGTCCATACGGGGACTGAAATTGGAAAAAAGTTTGAAGATGTCATCTGTGGTTGTCATTCGGGTGTTATAGGAATAATCACCACTTTCTGTTCTGGCGCCGCTTCCCAGGAAGACCTCACGATGGGAGTCGTACCACGCCCGCTCCTGAGGATCTGAAAGGACTTCGTAAGCGGATTGTACATCCGCAAATAATTTTGTTGCGGTCTCAACATTTCCGTAGTTTCTATCTGGGTGCAGCTCAAATGCCTTCTTTCTGTACGCTTTCTTTATTCTAATCGTGGATTAGATCTCTATTTCGTGTCATAAGGGGAAATGAACTTACTCTTCCTCAGAAGCATCCCACTGTAAGCCAAGTAATTCATAATAATCATTCTTAATTTGTTCCTCGGGTACGTCTGGGCCTCCATGGCTTGTTGAGTGGAATTGCCCCATTGGTTAGGTCTCTGTGTTGTGGCCAGATAAAAAGATAACTGGCAGAAGAAAAGAATGAAGAAATAGACAAGAAAGGAAAGGAAAGCAAGAATGTTAATCAATTAGTTAGCTGGAAGGACAAAATGTTTGCTGATTAAACATTTCCCTCTTCATGCACCTCTCGTTGAAAAAAAAAAAACATTATTACTAGTAGTAAGAACTATGCTGGATGCAGTGGGTCACATGGGGTAACAACCAGACAGAGATTCACGTACAGGCTAATCATCTGCTTGGTATATGCCAAATTATATTATATTTTAAATATGAAATGAATAACACGCATACCCTAATACATGAATCATAAAGTTTAGCCAGGTAAGGGTAAGCCCTATGTCAATACCATCATTCTATGGCCTAGTTGCTAGAAAATCGAAACAAAAAAAGAAAAGGTTGGTGGAAAAAAAAGAAAGCTTGACATCATTATCTCCGATAGTCAATATTACATGTAACATTTCTTCCTTCCGCTCAACACATATACTATTCCATAAGTCTCGCAGGAATCCTTCTAGATACCGGAATGGTTTTATCTCTCGACAATCTTCCCGAAGAAGTGCTTTATTCTATCCTATGTTATTGCCATCCCACTTCCTCAGCTGCATTGGAACAGACAGCTCGCCGGTTCAAAAATGTAACGAATGAGCCTTTGCTATGGCGTTCCTACTGCAAAACCCACTTCAAGCATTGGGACCAGAGACATAGGTTGCCTGAGAAACTCGCTGGCCCTGTCAGGTCAGTGAGCTGGAAAGCTCTTTACATATTCAGACATCATATCGACCGCGTGACTAGCAGTCTCTTGGACAAAATCATTACAAGTCAAACTGGGCGAATCAATAAATTTCGGATGATTGTCGATTTTGGATACGATATCAAAGACACCCTTTTACGGCACCTCTCTGTAGGACCGGAAACCGAGGACTATTTAGCGAGAAGGTTGGCTCTTTCCAGATATTATTCTCGAATATTCTGTAGCTCATCATTGAATGAGAATAGATATTACGCACAAGCATTGTTAGCCCAACTCAACCGAGGCCTTGCAATTGCAGAATGGGCAAAATTAAGGACTGGTGAGATTGTATCTCTCGAAAGAGCGTTGGGTGCTTTCGATCTTTTCATTCCAAAGGATGACGATGGGGGTTTAAATGAAGTAGGTTGGGTTTCAAGGTTAATACATGCGGTGCTTCTAATAGCAATACAGATATCTACAAAACTAGATGACATTGCCATACAATTTATCTCCGATTTTCCTAACATAGGCCAATTCTCGCCCCGTGAGAAGGCCTTGGCCGTGGCGGCATACTTGAGGAGAAGCAACCTGACTGGCATTGAGCCAGGACGAGAATACCACCGCTTGGAACACAACTTCCTGGGATTTGCATTAGATGATCCCGGTCATAATGCACTACCGTTGATCTCAGCAGCTATATATTGCTATGTTGCACAGAAACTTGGTTTGAATGCCCGGCCTTGTGGTTTTCCCTTGCATGTCCACGTCATAATCACGCCAGCACCGGGCTTTGATATCGATGGAAATGCGCTCGATTTCCAGGGACAAGGTGAACCAATGTACTTGGATCCATTCAATTCACAACAAGAAACACATATTTCAAACTTACAAAATCAATTGCTTCTCCTGGGGGCTTCCAATATCGAACGATCAGATTTTCTGGGCGAATCTTCAACCCCGCAAATAGTCCTACGATGCGGAAGGAATATTTTGGCTTCAATCCAACGCATGCATCGGTTCCCTAACGTGCGCCAGGCAGAAATTGATTTTCCCAGCGCAAAATATGCTGCATTTTGGGCGTTTATGCTTTTCTCAGGGTCTACCCAGCCAGCGGAGCTTCGACGCTATTTACACTGGCTAATGGAGCTATTTATTACGGATTTCCCGTCTGACGTCTACCTTGTCGAGCAGCATATTGTCCCTCTTCTTAGGGGCCTGCCGGAATATGAAGATACTTTGGAGAGTCTTCATGACATACGAACCGCTGATGAAATGCCAAAGCAAGTGCGGCGTCGAACTATCAGTGACAAGGGTGTAAGATATCGGATAGGCCAAGTCTTTCGACACCGTCGCTATAGATATCAGGCGATCATCACCGGTTGGGATATGGAATGCGAGGCTGCTGAAAATTGGATGAGAACGATGGGAATAGATCACTTGCAGGGAGGCAGGCACCAAAGTTTTTACCACGTCCTGTAAGTAACTCATAGAAACCTCCTTTTGGTTCTTGAAACCACTAATTAATATTAGGGTTGAGGACAGAACAGTCCGTTATGTAGCCGAGGAAAACATTGAGCCCATTGATCGTTCCCTTGGGGAGCTGCCTTCGAACCTAGTTGCAGTAGCCGGAAGGCATTTCAAACGATGGGATGCACACACTCGGTCGTTTGTTAGTAACGTACGGGATGAATACCCGGATGACTAGTCACTGCATCTATTTGCAAAGATTCAGGGATATCGGGGATATAGGTCCTAGTATCTGGAAACGGAAAGAGACAATTGAGGTAAATAAAAGTACATGTTTGTGGTATATATAAAGCCAAAAATAAGTGGCAATGATTGAACAGAAGAGGTTGAGATAATGATGCTTATGGTATAAATAGTAAAATTCATATACTACTCGCGACTACAACCACCTGGTGCCACGCCCACACGGTCTGTGAACAACGGAATAACAGTTCTATTCATGATTTTTCGATATATCCTATTTACTAATTTTTATCAACTGCAATGCTTTTAGATTTCATTCGAAGTGCCTCAAAAATCCATAGGTTCATTGTTATTTTGTTCACGATTTGCCTCTCATCATAAAGATATGCATCCATGGTTAAAATAAACGAACGTCGATTTTTACATTTTAAATTTAAATTATTGAAGAGGCACTTATTTTTATCTGCTGGATGGATTCGCTTTACGTATTTGTTTTATCGTGATTTTCAAGGTCATGCGATTAATATCAACAGATATATTATGGACCAAAGTTATTACGCGCTAAAAATATGATATGTATAAAATGAAGTTATTTTCTTTTTAATCTCAGAAAAAAAAAATTCAACAAAGAACTCCGTGGATAGATTTGTCGAATATTGTTCTTAATTTGGAGTAGGAGTTAGAATTCTAGATACAATTTAATAATATAATTAGAATAACCTATTCCACGGGCGACCACGCGTACGGTCGAGCCGCGCACTCTACATTCTTATACAAAAACCTTACTGATATGATATAAGCCCATGCAGCACGGTGATTGTTGAGTTATAGCGGATTGGAAACTGCTACTTTATATGAGAATACAGAGTGCGCGGCTCGGCCGTACGCGTGGTTCGTCCGTGGAATATGTTATATAAGTTTTATAAATTTATTAGTTAACTTATCACAATTAAATAATCACTTAGCAGCTTGATGGTAATGGAAAATAATAATGACAGGTAACTTATAATAGTCTAAAAGTCTGTTCAAATTCAATTTTTAATTTCTCTAGATACATCTGATGGATAAGAAATATGCTCCATCAACACTCTAAGAATAATAATGGTGAATGCAATTATATAGAGCATGTCGTCTTTAATCAGCTTAAAGCTGATATAAAAATTATATGCAGATAATATTTAACAATTGACGTAATCGACCACCGAGCTGGCCAGCTAAAATACCCATACAAAATGCCATATTGCAAACCACCATATCTCAACGTTTATTTACTATTTCAGCTTCTGACATTAAGAGCAGCAGCTCAGGTGGAGACACAGCTACCTCTGAGTTAGATTTGAAGTTAATACCTATATTTGGTTCTTACCTCAATATTACATTGTAATTTATTCTGTTATTTCAATTAGCTTAAAAATAGCCTTCAAATTGATGACATTTATATGGTGATCTTAAAAATATTAGGATTGAAATCATGCATTCTGCGTTCACAACACTGTTGAGATACGGTGGTTTGGAATATGGCATTTTGAATGAATATTTTAGCTGGCCAGCTCGGTGGTCGATTACGTTATTTTATATGATTAGTTAAGTATTAGAGCCATCTTTTATTTCATATCTTCTAAACCGTTGTCAAATAGCTAAGATATTTTATTACAGTTTATAATTTTCTTTAAAGAGATATGAAAGAAATTCACTCCATGCATTTACGATAAGAATATAAATGAGTTTAAATTTTATTTTTATAATCTATATATGATAGAATATGAAGTAGCTTGAGCATCAAGAAGTGAGAGTTGGTATCTGACCGATGATTTTTCGGGATAAAAAAAATCAATTAGATGTTAAATAATCCATCATCGAGTTGCGCATAACACCAAATTGCGCGGGGGCGGCGAGCTCCTACGAATAGGCTACTCCATATAACACATCTGCCTCATCGTCTCCAAATATATTATACATTGAGGCTTATTATGACCTTTTCTCTCTTACAATTGCTGCACTGTGCTGGCTGCCGTGATCTTGATGTAAGATGGTTCTTCGCTTCTTCTTGCCTCTCCTGTTCTCTCAGTCTTTGTAACTCTTTATGAATAAAAGCTCGTGTCATCTTCTTTCTGATGCCTATTTGACGTGCGAAGCTGATTAAGCTTTTGTTGTAAAAGGGTAGAACTCTGCATTTTTATATGGAATACAGACGTGCGCCGCTCGCTTACCGGTTACGTTAATCAAGCCCTTCAACTAACTAGGTCAACGTTGATATGAGTTTGATATAAAACTGCTAATCATTATACTGAGTAGAATTTAGCTTTTTTATACGAGTATTCATGAATCTTCAGGAATCCCCCAAGCGCACCTTGGGGCTAGTAACTGGTAAATCATTTTGACAATCATACGTATTTATATTTTTCCATATATTTCTGGCCCTCTCCCC
>JBDODA010000141.1:0-37383 GCA_039880815.1 Aspergillus intermedius | reverse complement strand
GACACCAACGAAGCAAGCTCTACAGGGATCTGGAGCTGGATGGAGTTATGAGACCCACTGTCGCAGAAGAGCACCCGCAAGGACGACTTCTGGGAGAGCCCAGAGCTACCAAGGCGCTGCTACAATTCTTAGCCAGCACCAGCATAGCTCTACCCCGAACACACCTACAGCAAACGACGGAAAGGGCCCGAAGAGATGATGAATGGGGATTGGAAGCATTGGAGGAGGCGATTCGAACAGGGGAAGGATAGCAGGGAGGGTAGCCTAAGCTGAGACTCAGCCTAGGCCATACCCATCTTGCTCCAAAACACAAGGAGAGCACTGTGTTCGAAAGCCCTGCGCGTACAGGCGGTCTGGGGCGAGGAAAAGGATCAGAAAGATGATAGAAGGGGGCCAGTGCCCCAGGAACTTATAGGGACGAGAGACTGTAGAATAGCTGATGGCCTCGAGTCCATGAATCATGGTCTGTCATAGCTCTCAGGCTCGGTATGGACAATAAACTTGATTAAATAATAATAATATTCCTGAACCTGGAGAACATTCACAGTCGTAAGGGCACCTAGCCTTATAATATCTGGTAAAGCGCTGACGAACAGAGTAAGAATTTTTTGGTGTATTGTTACGAGATGTTGTTGTTTTGGTTGTTTAGTTGTTTTCTTTTGTTTCTTCTTGATTCTTCTGAATCTTGGTACAGGGTACCGACCTCCATTATGTAGATATTGGGAATCAGTTAAAAAAAAAAATCGCACACTCTTGCGACACCTTTTGTAATTGCAGCAGGTCCCTTTTTGGCACGGTATATTATATTAATTTGTATCAGTTGTAAACGTTTATGTGGGTCTTTTATGATGCATTGTACAATTGAATTGTGTTTCTTCGTTTCCGGAACTAATAGCAAATTGACTGAGTAATGTGCAATCACCCGCCTGGGTAAACTAACTACTGGCTTCTTAAGAAAGGTACCATCCTCTTTACTGCATGAGGGTACGAAATCACTATTTTTACACTTGTTTACTGTTGTAGATGTACTTAGAGTTATAGGGCTAGTCAAGACCGACGTAAGCCGAGGCCCCACCGAACTTGAACCCCACGCGTGACGGCATCGTCACTTCCACCATCATTTCAACCAGCTAACATTCGCTACTCTTTACTCTTGTATATATCTCTACACTGCTCCGCTGGATCAACACACGCATTACGATACTACGATTGCACCACAACCGCAACAATGCGCCCTCTAATCCGCGTCATCGGCTCCCTCAATGTCGACATGGTCTCAGTAACCCCGCGATTTCCTTCCCCCGGCGAAACTATAACGGCATCCTCCTACTTCATGAGCGCCGGAGGCAAAGGCGCAAACCAAGCCGTCGCATGCGGCCGCACCTCCCGCCCCAAGCCAACCTCCCCCAACACCCCCTCCACATCCAGCACGCCGATCGATATCGAAATGGTAGGCGCAGTCGGAGCGCTGGACGGCCACTTCGACGCCCTCTTGAAACCTACGCTTGAGAATTCGGGGATTGATACGTCACGGGTGCGGGTTATCCCTGATGCGTACACGGGTGTTGCGGTGATTATCGTGGATGAGTCGGCTGGGGGCGAGAACCGGATTTGTTTCTCGCCGGGCGCGAATTATAAGGGTATGCAGCCAATTTCGGAGGTGCTGGGGTTGGGTCTTGCGGCTCCCGTGCCGGATATTATTGTGCTGCAGGGTGAGATTCCGAAGGAGTCATTGATCGGGACATTGCGTGAGATTGCCGCATTCAAGCAGAGAAATCGTGAAGAGGGAAAGAAGGGGATCGAAATTGGACCGGATGTCGTGTTTAACCCCGCGCCCGCGCCGCCGGGGGGTTTGCGGCCGGAAGACGGGATGTGCTCTGTGGATCACCTTATCATGAACGAGACGGAGGCGGAACTAATGAGTCCATCGAAGGAGGAACTGGGATGGCATGGCTGCGTCGGTGAGGACAGAAAGAAGAATATAGCGGGCTTTTTCCACGCATATGGCACGAGATACGTTATCATCACGCTTGGTTCAAAGGGCTCCTGGTACAGCGCCTGCGAACCAGGCACGAGCGGTCGCGTATACAGTGTGAACTATTTCAATGGCGAGATCCCAGCGGACAAGGTATCCAAGGTACTTGATACGACGGCTGCAGGTGACACGTTTGTGGGTGCGTATGCGGTGGAGATTGCGCGGTGGCGTGAGGTGAGAAGGGCTACTGGAAAGGCTGGAGTGGATCTGACGGAGGAGGAGAAGAAGGAACGGTATGAGACTGTGACGGAACAGGCGATGAGATTGGCGACAAAAGCGGCGGCGCGGTGTGTTGAGAGACAGGGGGCGATGGATAGCATTCCTTGGGAGGATGAGCTTTGAGATGCGCGTACAATGTACCATACTCCGTACTTTATGTTAGATATAGATATTCATAAAGCATCATCAAAATGTGGCAAAAGCGATGTGTCTCGCGAAGAATGGAATGTCTACAGACCACCCGTCATCTATGTATGGGCGCGGATCTATCACTCACATTCCTCACGTCTGATGGCGGCCCTACTGCTAGAGATTCCTGCACGTGTATTCGAGAAATAATCCATTTGTATAGTCCTCTAGATCGTTATGTTGGTCTTCTCGTTGTCTCGCCTTGCTTGTAATCATATCCCAAGCCAATGGCCTTTCACTGGAACGATTTTTTTTTTCTAGGAATACTGGGATAAGGATTTTTCAACATTTTCAATAAAGATAACTCCAATACCAGGAAATTTCCGGTCCAGACTCGTCAACGTGTCGCTCCGGCTCCAGAAATCCCCTTCTCCCCCCACCCCCTGCCGGAGGTTCGCCTCCCAATCATCAAGGAGTGATTGGAGGATCTGCTCTCCATGCGCTGGCCGGCCCCGGTCGTCACGGTGACACCAAGGCCACGCCTGACGGAGGTTGAAAGTACATTTGTACATTTTCGCACTCCGTCAGGCGCTGCCCTGGTTGTCTCGTATAGTGTAAAATATACTCCATAACTCCTTCCCAAGACCTTTCAGGCATCAGCTCGCGCTAGGTTCCTTCGCTCCATGATTCTGACAGCCTCCGTGTCTGATATTGCCCCCGTGGGCGACAACATTTCAAGTCAGCCTTGAAGGCTCCAGGATGGGCCAACAGGTCCCTCAGGACGCCAGCACTCGTCTGAATGACAAAATCCAGCACACCGGACAACAAAAAATTTGACGAGTGGACTTGTAGTTCAGCATGGCCATCACGACTGCAGTTGCTTTGCAGACCTCGGTCATCATCTAGCAGACATCCTTATATAGCATGCACCCCCTTAGGATCAGCTCTTCAACTGGTATTTCCTCTACCCCTTCCGCAGTCTCCTCCCCAAAGATCGGAGCATCCTTGATTTTGTGGGTGAAGGGGAAGACAAGGCAAATTCATGAGATATATCTCCCTCAGAAGAAAGAGTGCTCAATGACACAGATGGTTGAGGTTGGCGGCTGTTGGAATAGCACATGCTGCCAACTCGTCTCTGGTCGAGCAAATTTCATCGGCACTCTCGGAGACGGTTGAAGACATAGATACCCGCAGGCAATATGCATGGTATGTCCATAGGATTACACATGCGTTGGGCGTGAGTGTCATTTCGTGTAGGCCTAGAGTACCACAAGGCGTGGCATGGCTTTATTCAGCCTTGCTTCAACCCCCCCCCCCCCCCAAAAAAAAACACCGTATGACGATAAGTACTAAAATAAAAAAAAAATAAAAATAAAAACTACACGTATTGGAATATTTGCCCTATACAGAGACTAGGCAGAATCCGTGCAGGAAATCATATAGTATGCCGGCCATATTTTGACTTGTAGGCCAAGATGGCACGTTGAAGAGTTGTTGTAATCCCGTTGTAAGCCACAGCCCTAGCAAACGATATCGACAGAAAGGGATGCGTAGATGCAATCTGAAGTTGTGTGGAGAGACTGAGGCGCGAGATGGTAGAAGCTGAGATGATCGTCGATCATCGATCGTAGTCTGATGGCATTCACTACTTAGGATAAAACAGATGATGGATGAAATGATGGATGAAAGGAAGGTGAGAAGGAGGTGCTAACCGAGAGAGGAAGGAGCACATTATTTCATTCACTTCCTTCAATCCTGTATAGGCGCGAATATTGAATTCTGGAATAAATGAATGTCAAGGCGATCTGTCGCGAGATGGCATGTCTGTCCTGTCATAGCATTCCTCACGCTCTCCGGATGGCCCCGGATATGTAGTAGTATGGATGAAGATCAGATCCCGGCCGATCAGGGAATCCCTCCGACGATGGACGTATCGGAGTAAGCCCTCACAGTAATACCATGGCTGTAGTGTACTACGAGTACTGGTCTGTTTCATCATGTAGTCTCTGGCGGCAAGCATTGGCTAAGGACGCCTTAGTCGGGGCATTGCAGTTACACTAGAGTACTTCTATCTGTAGTCTGTACCCCGTAACCCGTAGTCTAATCACCATCCGATCGACACCACGTATCCAAGCTTCTACTTATAGCACGCGTGAGATCGCTAGAAGACGCGGTTTCAGAGAAGTGATCTGTATGATGTGAGGGGTGCAGACCTGGAGAACTGGAGATATGGAGACACGGAAACGCGACGGACGCGTTGAAGGGATGAGGAGGTGAATCAATTAATGATTCTTGGGTTTGCGGTTTGTGTTATTGGATGGTCTGTGAGGTTGTACTCCATTCGTACTCCATCTGGAATAGTAGCGGTCTAGGAGAGTGGTAGTGGTATCCGCGTAGTCGAACCGTCATGGATAGCACCTGTTAGCTCTCCCAGTATGGCTAAAGTATGGTTAAACCCCTTAACACAACTAAGGATTAGCCCAGATTGGCCCCGGGTACCGGTATAACTAGATGAAGGAAGAGTTAATTAGATAAAACACGCGCCTTGCATCACACACGAACCACGTCGGGGACGCGCCGGCTGGCGTTGAAACCGCATGTTCAGGTGGAGAGGAATGAATGGAGCCTGCCCTCCATTTTCGTCCGCATTTTTCCTCCTTGTGACCCTTCCTTGCCTTTCCCAGGAACAGTATATATTCGTTTCTTCCTCGTTGTCTCTTCAATATTGTCTGTCAATTGCTTATCATTGTTTCAATTCTTTTCAGTTGCTCGTGTGTACTTGTACTTCTTATCCCAGATAATCTACAGAGCTGTGCAGCCAATCACCGTCTTCCATCTCCACCAAAACAAACTCCTCAGCTCAGCTTGACAGCTACAGAATACATATCTCTGATCTGTATCAACTCTCTGAATCTCCATAATGGCGGCAGTCACCATGTCTACTCCTGCACGCCAACCATTTGCCAGCTTGGACGCGTCTCGTCTGCGCGCCCTGGCCAAATCTCGCATGAACATCCGGAATCAACAAAACGGTGAGTTTCAATTCAGCCTCACATCTACAAAAGCCAGCAATCTAACGCGTGTAGGTGCCATCGTCACCGGCAAAAGAAAGCCCCTGGGCGACATTGACAGCGAAAACATCGATCCGACTCTTAACCTCTCCTCCAAACGCAAGCGCGGATCCGACGAAGGCGATGACCTGTCCAGCAAAAAGGCCTCCACCACCTCTCCCTCCAAGCCGCTCAAGACCTCTCGATTCGCATTGAAAACTATCGAAACTAGTCCTTCTGCCCCTCGCATCTTGTCCACTCCCCAGCCATCTACCCCGAAGTCCGCTCCCAGCCTCAAACCCGCCGGTCGCTCGCCTCAATCCCTCAAGTCCATCTGTAAACCGTTTGCTCGGAGGTCGAATATCATTAAGGGGACTCGTCCTGAACCTACAAGTCGGAAGAGCGTTAGCCGACCGTTCTCGATTGCGACAGCATTGTCGAATGGAAAGTCCCAGAAGATCACTGCTCCCTCCACTCCCTCTACCAAAACGCCTGCCCCCGCTTCCTGGTCCTTCGATATCTACGTCGACTCTGAAGAAGAGGAAATGACCAACCTCATGCAACACTCTACCGGTGTCCTTGATATCAGCGACAGAGAAGTCAAGCAAGAGACAACATCCGGTCGCGGGAAGGAAAACGTCCCGCCTGCTGAGCTGGGCATTGAGCTGGCGCCCGCCGCACCTCAACAGGAATCGCCTGTCGCGGCTGCTCGCAAGTCTCTCATGATGGAGGAATCGCGTGCCCCGCTTGGTGAGCTCAATGCCGCGGACTACTACGGCGCTGACTGCCATGCGTTTTCTTACGCGGTGGTTTGGGATGAAGAGGAAGAGACTGATGCTGAAAGCGTCCCCGCTCCTGTGCAGACGCGCAAGTCTGCATCTCGTGGGAGTACCAAGCCTGTTCGCAGCACCAAGCTGTCTTCCGTCTCGTCCATCTCTTCTCTTGAGCCTACTGCTCCAAAAGAAGAGTGCTAAGAATGAGCGCTCCGAGGCTGTCATTGAGATCTATGAGAGTGCTACTGAGGAGGATTCCGCATAATTCATTCGTTCGTTTTATTATTTTTGTGGCATGGCGTTTGTGTTTGGTCATCTGAGCTATTTCGTCTTGATACCCTTTTCCTTTATTGATGTGCAAAAGCAAGCCGGTCTTTTATTGTTCACTTTGTCTGATTATCTGTCATACTAGTGCTGTAAATACTACTGTATATTAATTGAACAGTGCCAATTCTCAAGATCCCTCGTCCATCTCATCAACTTCACCTTGATCCTCCGCATCGTCCCCGTCCTGATTCTCATCCTCATCCTCACCCTCTTGTTCCTGCATCTCAACCTCCTCCCCCTCACTCCCTTCATCTCCCTCACCTTCGTCTTCCCACTGCACTTTCTTCCCACCCTCCCCATCTTTCCCGTCAACACCCTCAGGCCTACTAACAACAGCCCTCCAACTAACCGCCCCCCTAATCGCAGCCCTAATATCAGTAGCCATCTGCATCTCCCTCGAACTAACCTCCTCCCCTTCACATGAGAATTTCAAAATATCCTCATTCAAATTCTCCTCATCCACATGATCCGGAAACGCAAGAATCCGTCCGAACTCAGCCTCATCATCCGTAGCCCGATTCTCAGTCAACGCAAGGATCTTAGCACGCATTATCGCCTTCGCTTTCGCCATCGTGCCTGTCCCATACCACCCGTCTGTAACCGGTTCACATGTCTCCCTGAGGAAGCCTGGTGGTGGCTTTGTTGGATCTGACGGGTTTGGCGGGAAGAGGAAGTTTCGGAGTAGGGGGTCTGCGATGTCGCAGAACATCCACATCCGGCCGTCGTGATGGAGAGGCGGGGTTCCTGTGAAGATGTGTGTTGTTTCAGCGGGGACGGGGGTAGTTGTTGTGAAGGTGTTGTCTGCGGAGAGGGTTGTTCTGGAGGATGGGTTTACGAAGGGGTTTACGGCGGCGACGTCGGAGTAGCGGGTGTGGGTGTGGCGGCGGTTGGATTTCACGCCGCCGTGTCCACCACCGGTTGTCGTAGTGCCTGTGGTGTCTGTGTTGGTGATGAAGGTGTTGGCGCTTCCGCCGCCGTCACGCGCGACTTCGGGGTCGCGGGGGAGGAGGCGGAACATGGCTGTTTGATAGATGCGGTAGTCTGGTGAGGAGCGCGGGTCGTGGCCATGTTTGACGATTGCGTCGCGCCATGGTCCTGAGCGGAAGATGTAGCCGACGTAGGGGACTGCGTATTTCAGGGCGTGTCTTTGCTCGAGCTTGGTGAGGGAGTTGCGGAGGCCGCGTCTTGTCCAGGCTAGTCTAGTGCTGAAGAGAGATTCGAGCACGGAAATTGTTTCTTGAAGGACTGGCTCGAGGGTTGAGATTGGGGGGCAGCCGGGGTGGGGGCCTTGGGGGACTGTTTGGATGTCGTAGGGGACGAGGTGGGTTGCGATTTTTGTGGCGGAGGAGGTGTTGATTGTTGTTGGTTTGCCAGTTTGATCGAGAGATTGTCTGACAGTTGGGTTTTGGCGGTAGCTTTTAGCTGTTAGTACTTTTTATTGAGTAAGAGGGTAGGGAAGCGACGTACAAATAGTTAAATGGAATGTCCCCGTGACTGTACGATGGTGGTGGTATGATGTCCACGTTGGAGATGGCACCCTTGGACATGTTGATGTCAAATTGTTTCATTTTTTCATCTGCGAGATCAGTATGTATATATTTGAGCGGGGATATTATACATACAATCGAACGACAAGATTTGATCACGGAACCGATTGGTAAATTCGCTGGACGACGTCGACCACACGAAATCCGGCATTCCTGTTCAGTCAGTATATATCCAGCATGCAGGAGTGTATAGGTGCACACCTCGAAACACATGCGTCCGATCCACCATTCCCACCGGCTCAAGCTGATACCTCCCAACGTTATCCCTCAAGCTTCGCCTCAAGTCTTTCGCGCTACGTCTTAGACATCCATCATCCTCAGAAGGAGTATGCATCTTCGTAAACGGCTCCTCAACCCCCCTCTTCCGCCTCCGTCCTGTTCGCCTCGGAACAGTCACTTTGAGCAGGACATTGTTCGTCTGGGAATTAGACGACTGCGAGGGCCTTGACATAGCATCCTCTGGACGGAGAATCAGATTGGCTGTTGTATCAGCCTTTGAGGAGTTCAAGATCTGGCACTTATCAGTTGGCGTCTTCCATACCGGGAAAGAGAGGGGTACCTTGGAAATGCCCGCGTTGCCCTCGAGCGTATCGACGGCTTTATCGACATTGCGAATTAAAGCCGGATGTTCGACACTGACGATGTGGTGAGGTGGGATTGTATAAAATGGGGCTGTTCTTTGCTCATCTGTCATGGTTTTCCATATATTTTGGGATGGTTGCAGTGGTGAAAGATCTTCCGCGTTAAAGCAGCGCAAGTCCATTTGAGAAATTCTTTCTATTAAAAGCAAGTTGACTTGTTAGTTTAGCCTCTCATGGTCTGGTGGGCTATGATGACATTATAGCCGTAAATGTCCGAAGTAGTTTGATTCCCGGCAGAGGACAACCAGGCCGGTTTCTCCTTGGCTTTTTTTTTTTCTCTTATTGAAGCAGGTATCCCAAGTGAGTAACTTTTTCCATATTTTTATTTGCGGTCGACTTTGAGGTTAGTCCGCGGTGGTCGGATGCCTGTGATGTCCACCCGTACCCGCAAATGTTGGCCACCCACTGGGTTCGAGTCCCGGCCGAGGCACTTTCTTATTTTTATTTTTTATTTTAGTTTTTTTATTTATTTTTATATCATTATATTCTCTCTTTTTCTTTACATCTTATTCTTTTTCTTACTCGGTGCCATGTCGTTATTATAGTCAATTTATTTTTATTTATTCATCTCTACTTCGAATATCATCATTATATTTCGAGGTATCTTGAGTGTAAAACCACAGCGACTCTATCAGGGGTATATTCGCGATGACACACTGCACAGAACTTGAATAACACAAAATTAGAAAACAGCACAAGACCTTTGTCTCTGCAAGCAGTAGGAAAATAAGTACCAACAAGAATAATAATCCTTCTGTGTAATGGAGTAGAACTGTAATCTGTACTCCGTGGTCAGTATGTACATGCGCACCAGAATCGGCCACCTCGGTCGCCTCACCCCCCTTCGAATTAAACAGGATACCAGATTTGCCTGAAATTAAGCATCTTTTGGACCGTATAGTTAGTTAATCTAATTCCTGCATTCTTTCTCTCTTAGTCGCTACTCATATTATTGCTTTCTCCCCGCCAGCTCCCTTCCGCCAGCCGCTAAGCGACACGGAGTCGATCGCCCAAGCAGCAGAGCAGAGCCAGGACCACCACCATCACTTTACTTCGACGACAACTACAACGACGACTACCAACAACCCACACCGACAGCCACTTGCATTGGTATAGCATCATTATAACCACTATCGCCATTCCGCGTCTTTCTTTCCTCTTCAATTGTTCCCTCGAGGTAAGCCTCTCTCCCCCCGACATCATTCCTGGGGAACCAGCCTGCCGGTCGCTTTCTCCCTGAGATCTCGCTCCTCTGCTCTCATTCCAACCACCTTTTCCTTTAACCCCCTCCCGTCCCCTTTTATTCCCTCCTCTACTTCGTTCGATTTACCATTGCCTCTCGTTTCGTCGATCAGAAATAGCCAAGCCATTCAATCCCCGCCAGTTCTCTGTGTTTAAACGGAGCTGGCCTCGATTCAACGGTCCCGCTGTCGTGTTTATCCGGTGTTGGTCGGCAAGTCGCTCATGTGGTCTTATTGTTTCAGGTCCTTATAAACACATTTCTCTTTTCCTCCGTCGTGACCGCTCCTTGAATCGCCTTTCCCGTCGCTCAGCTCTACATTCGCTCCTGCTAGTGTGCGGCGTCCGGCACTGGCATCGAGAATCCCGGCCGAGTATATGTGGTTGTTTATATACCCGGCATAATGAAGGGCTTCAGACAGAGAGTGGTAAGTCCTGGGGTTCTTCTTTGCTCCCTTCTCCGTCCGGCTTTGTCGTCTGATCGCCCTTGCTACGTGAAAATCCGCGTTCCCCTCCCCCTTTTTCTGTTTACAGTGGGAACGGTGACCCAAGGCGACGAGCGGTGGAGGATTGTACCGAAGTCCCGAATTCTGAGTTAACATCTCCCAGCATGAGCAGTTGTCGCGGGCGAAAGACAACAAATCGTCGAAGAAGAAGGATTCCAACCAGTCTCGAGACCAAGCCGCGCTCGGAATCTCCCAATCTGCATCTCCAAACCATGGCACTCCAACATCGTCAACGACTTCGGTGAATGATACAAAGGGAAGATCGCCAGATAATGCTGCGCAGGGACTATACCCACCGGGAGCTCCTGGGTCGCATTATCTTCCCCAGGGAGGTCAGCCGGGGAATAATGGCCCCGCAACCCCAACCAAACAGGGTGGTGCTCCTAGTGTGGTCATCAGCCCCAGTGCACCGGTAAGCGCATCTTTGGCCCCCCGTTTCTATGCTTTACTTCCCTACGGTTTACTGATCGTGAATGAATGATTACAGCATGCACCTCCGCCAGGTGCGGCCGAGACCATGCCGGGAGATCTGGCACCCCCCCGGAAATCTAACGTTTTTGATCGCCTCCAGACAACGCCCAAGGATATGTCGGAAGGGATCCGGACCCCCAAGCGCCAGCACTCGTCGCGATTCGACATCTCCGACCAGCGCCAGAGGGAATTGGAGAAGCTGCCGGGATTCCACGAAGTGCCTCCCAATCGTCGGCAGGATCTCTTTATGCAGAAGATCGATCAATGCAATATCATTTTCGACTTCAATGACCCGACCGCCGATATGAAATCCAAGGAAATCAAGAGATTGGCGCTCCACGAGCTCTTAGACTACGTTGCCAACAACCGTTCGGTGATTACGGAACCAATGTATCCTCGGGTTGTCGAAATGTTCGCCAAGAATCTCTTCCGTCCTATTCCACCGCCCTTGACGCCTCAAGGGGAGGCTTTTGATCCCGAGGAGGACGAGCCGGTGTTGGAAGTCGCATGGCCCCATATCCAAGTTGTCTATGAGTTCTTTTTGCGGTTCATCGAGAGTCAAGATTTCAACACCAATGTTGCCAAGGCGTACATCGACCACCATTTTGTGCTTCAGGTATGTTTCTTGTATCCATATATTTAGGCCATGCGTATACTGACATGCCATAGTTGCTTGAACTGTTCGACTCGGAAGACCCTCGTGAACGCGATTTCCTCAAGACCACCTTGCATCGGATCTACGGTAAATTCTTGAACTTGCGGTCATACATCCGACGATCGATCAACAACGTCTTCTTCCAATTCACCTATGAAACCGAGCGGTTCAATGGTATTGCAGAGTTGTTGGAGATCTTGGGATCCATCATCAACGGTTTCGCCTTGCCTCTTAAGGAGGAGCACAAACTCTTCTTGACAAGAGTGTTGATTCCTCTCCACAAGGTCAAGAGTCTCAGCATGTATCATCCGCAGTTGGCCTACTGTATCGTGCAGTTCCTCGAAAAGGACTCGTCATTGACAGACGAGGTAAGTCATGAGCATCCATTCCTCTGTCGCCCGGGAGGAAACTGACAAATGAAGGTTGTCTGCGGCTTGCTGCGCTACTGGCCCAAGGTCAACAGCACCAAGGAAGTCATGTTCCTGAACGAAGTGGAAGACATCTTCGAGGTGATGGACCCAGCAGAGTTCGTCAAGGTCCAGGAACCCCTGTTCCAACAATTGGCCAAATCGGTTGCTAGTCCCCACTTCCAGGTCGCAGAACGTGCTCTTTACTTCTGGAACAACGAGTATTTCTGTAACTTGGTTAGTGACAATGTTGAAGTCATCTTGCCTATCATGTTCGCGCCATTATACGAAAACTCCAAGGGTCACTGGAACAGGTAAGCTTGCTTCATTTTATTGCCTACGTACCTTTGCTGATAGTTTTACAGGACGATCCACAGTATGGTGTACAACGCCATGAAGATGTTCATGGAAATTAACCCACAACTCTTTGACGAATGTTCCCATGAGTATAATGAGCGGATGAATACCGCTGAACAGCGCGAGCAGGCTCGACAGGACCGTTGGGCAAAACTTGCTGAGCAGGCCAAAGATCGGAAGAATGGCGTCGTTCCACCACCGCCCAACACTGGAGAAATCCCACTCCAAATTGATGAGGTCGACGCGATCGCTCAAGATACTCAGAACCGCCTCAAATTGCAGGATGAGTCGGGCTCGACTCCAGAGCGCAAGCCAACCTCGGTTAGTCCCACACACTCGTAAACACGGCGGCATACATCTTTGTGTTCCAGCAGGCGACTTCATTTTCCTTATCCTTTCTTCTCTGTGTTTGTCGTTTGCTAAGATTTGCCGATCTGCCGTGTACAGCCAGCGTGATTCTAACGTGAAAACGTCCGTTTTGCTCCAGAGACGTCGCCGCGGCTCCCTCGATGGTTCTTCTCGGAGGCGGCGAAGTGGTAGCGGCAGTGAGATTCGACCACGCATCTTTGATCGACGACGGTCGACTGGCTCCGGTATCGCCGTACAGTTTCTGACGCGAAGCAATTCTACCAAGAGTTAAGGTGTGGGGTAGTGATGGCTTATTCCTCCCTCCCATCCATTGATTCCCTGCAATGATGGCATAGCGACTACGAGCTGCGATGATGTGTATTCCTCTTCCTTCGATTTGATTATTCTTTTTTTCTTTTCTTTTTTTATACTCTTCTGCCTCGTCAAAGCCCCTTTTGTGCTCCTCATTTTTCATTTTTCTTTTTCATACTATTTCCCCCCGACCCTTTTTTGTGTACATGGCATTCAATATTCTTCTCTTTCTCCGTGGAGTGGCCTGCCCAGGCCCGTGAACTCGGAGTGGACACTTTTTTTTTCATTTTTGACTTGGGCTATTTTAGAACTGCGTTTCGGATATGGAAAATGGGTGCAAATGGCGTTTCCCTTGATCGGCCAGTTATAACGAAATAAGTATTTTTGGCAACAGCAAACATCCGTTTGCTGCTAACTCCCTCCCTACGCGCTTCCCTCCGTCATTCCCCAGTAGATCCCTTGTAGTAATTCCTGAGGCAGCTAGGGTTTGATAGTACCAGCCACCGCGCTAGCCCACGTGCCGTAAGCGAAAGTCGCGTTGCTCTTTGCTAACAGCAGCTCATCATTGGCTGTTCTTGCACAAGCGCGCGTGTAACCGGCTGGAGAAACGAACTTCCGCAATTTCCCAACTAGGCCTAGCGTATCCGCTCGGGGTCTCTGCGATGCCCGCGTTCTCTCGCTGCTTTCTGTTCTGTCGGTTTTCCAGGCGTGTGTTCGCGCGAAACTCCCTCTCTGTATCGAAGTCCTTCGCTCCTTCCACCTTCCTTCTCTCCCTTTTCCTTCATAATACGCACCGTTTTCCTACTTCTCCGTTTTAATTTTAATTTCATTGGATTTTTCTGCATTTCTAGCGAAGGGGAGCGATTGATGACTTGATGACCCCGTTTCTTTTGCTTAGGCTTTTTGCAATCCCGGGCGAATAGAAGATAGCCCTTGCGAATGTTCTCGAGAGAGCACACTTAACCACCCACCTCCCCAACAGTGCTGGCTCTCTTTCCACTCGACCTTTAGCCGGCCTCGTGCCTGGCAGCGATTCGAATTCCCGTTTGACGTTGTTCTAAGACCTCTGGAACCGAATCGGAGGCGCCAAGCTCAGTCGCAGACATGGAGCGCAACATTGATATTTACGCCAGCAAGCTGGGGGATGAGAAGATTGGTTTGTCTTCCTTGCTTGCGGTACCGGACCTGGTCTACATGGATATTGGATGGAAATATGGTTAGGGTTGGAGATTGCTAATGGTGCTTTTTCGTTTGTTAGACATCAAGGTCAGAGCCAATGTCGCAGTCGAATTACGAGATAATATTGAGCCGCTATGCTCTGGCGCAAGCTACCCGCTCTTCCTCGCGAAGCTGTGGCCGGTTTTCAAGACGATCTTGAAGGGGGATCCGGTGTTCACGAACTTGTCGTTTGACCAGGTGCGTATACTCGTCGGATATGCGCTTGAAACGTTGGGAGCATGGGATTAATACGTCTCGAATTAACCTAGAAACTGCGCAATTGTGTCCTCGAGACCCTTCACCGGCTGCCAACCGCTTCGCTCGACGTCGAACCCTATGCGGAGGATATGGTCGATCTGTTGATGGACCTCGTGCGCGTCGAAAATGAAGAGAATGCGGTACTGTGTATGAAGACGATTATGGACCTCGAACGCAACCAGCCAAAGGCCACCGCCAGTCGAGTGCAGCCGTTCCTCGAGCTCATCCAGGAAATGTTCCAGACCATGGAGCAAGTGGTCCGCGACACCTTCGATGCACCCAGCCAGAATACACCGTCCGGGATGCCCTCGACACCCGGTGCCACTGCGCAGGTCTTCCAGTCTCCTCGTCCGAGCTCGCCAGCTACATCCGTCGCCGATCTTGCACCAGATCAACAACCAGGCAATGTTTTGCTGAAGGGAATGCAGTCGTTTAAGGTCTTAGCCGAATGCCCGATTATTGTCGTTTCGATTTTCCAGTCGCATCGCTCTTCCGTCTCCGCCAATGTCAAGCTATTCGTGCCGCTCATCAAGAGTATCCTTCTTCTACAAGCAAAGCCGCAGGAGAAAGCTCATACGGAGGCAGCACAGCAGGGGAAGATCTTCACGGGGGTGTGCAAAGAAATCAGAAACCGGCCTGCATTTGGCGAGTTTATTACGGCGCAGGTCAAGACAATGAGCTTTTTGGCATATCTGCTCCGGATGTACGCGCATCAACTCCAGGACTTTCTTCCTACTCTCCCGACTGTGGTTGTCCGTCTTTTACAAGATTGCCCGAGAGAGAAATCCAGTGCCAGGAAGGAGCTTCTGGTCGCCATCCGTCACATAATCAATTTCAACTATCGGAAGATCTTCCTGGAGAAGATTGACGAACTCCTTGACGAGCGGACACTAATTGGCGATGGCCTTACCGTGTACGAGACAATGAGACCGCTTGCATACAGCATGCTCGCCGACCTAATTCACCATGTACGAGATCACCTCACACGAGATCAGATTCGGCGGACTGTCGAGGTGTACACGAAGAACCTACACGACGACTACCCCGGCACAAGCTTTCAGACGATGAGCGCGAAGTTGCTTCTGAACATGGCAGAGCGGATATCCAAACTTGAGGACAAGGGGGAGGCTCGTTACTTCTTGATCATGATCCTGGATGCGATTGGTAACAAGTTCGCGACAATGAACCACCAATTCGGCAACGCCGTTAAAGTTTCCACCGCATCCAAGGAGAGGGCCGCGGAAGATGCAGACCCTACTTCGGAAACATACCTCGCTGAGAAGGAACAGCCACCAGAATGGGATGAAATCGACATCTTTTCCGCACACCCCATCAAGACTTCGAATCCTCGCGATCGAACTGGTGACCCCGTGGCGGATAACATCTTTCTCTTCAAGAATTTGATTAATGGGCTGAAGAACATTTTCCACCAGTTGAAGAATTGCAACCCTGACAATGTCCAGATTGACCCTAACAGTCTTCCCATTAACTGGTCTGAAGTCTCTTACGGGTACAATGCTGAGGAAGTACGGGTAATCAAGAAGCTGTTCCACGAGGGTGCCCGCGTCTTCAAGTATTATGGCGTTGATCAATCCCCACCGGAAGTAAATTACTCCTCGCCATTTGACTTCCTTGCAAGTCAGTATACAGCGCCCATGTCGCGTGAGGAGAAGGAACTCCTGGAGAGTTTCGGCACTGTATTCCACTGTATCGACACGGCCACGTTCCACGAAGTTTTCCATTCAGAGATTCCGTACTTGCATGACCTCATGTTCGAGCATGGTGCATTGCTTCATTTGCCGCAGTTCTTCTTGGCAAGTGAGGCCACATCACCTGCCTTCTCTGGAATGGTGCTTCAGTATCTTATGGAGCGGATTCACGAGGTTGGGACGTCTGACATGACCAAGGCGAAGATTCTGCTTCGGATGTTTAAGCTCTCGTTCATGGCTGTGACTCTCTTCTCCCTTCAGAACGAGCAGGTGCTGCATCCTCATGTCACCAAGATCGTAACCAAGTGCATTGAGCTTTCGGTTACTGCTGAGCAACCCATGAACTACTTTCTTCTTTTGCGTTCCCTTTTCCGCAGCATTGGTGGTGGCCGGTTCGAGCTCCTGTACAAGGAAATCCTTCCGCTGTTGGAGATGCTTCTGGAGACGTTCAACAACCTGTTAATCGCAGCGCGCAAACCGCAAGAACGCGATCTCTATGTCGAACTTACCCTTACCGTTCCTGCTCGTTTGAGCCATCTCTTGCCTCACCTCAGTTACCTCATGCGTCCCATTGTGGTTGCTCTGCGTGCGGATTCAGAGCTTGTTGGACAAGGTCTCAGAACTCTTGAGCTATGTGTCGACAACCTCACTGCTGACTATCTTGATCCGATCATGTCACCCATCATGGACGAGTTAATGACAGCTCTCTGGGATCATCTGCGACCTCATCCTTACAACCATTTCCACGCCCATACGACCATGAGGATTCTTGGCAAGCTCGGTGGCCGGAACAGGAAGTTTCTTAACCACCCACCTGAGCTCTCGTTTGAGCAGTTTGCTGATGATGCTCCGAGCTTCGATGTTAAGCTTATTGGCCCGAATGAGAGGCGGCCTTTCCCTATTGAGACCGGTATCGACTTGGCTATCGGGAAGCTCATGGAGGCACCGAAGACCACTGCTTCGAAGGACTCCGATGTGTACTACAAACAGCAAGCCTACCGCATGATCACGTCTCAGTTGAAGCTCTACATTGGCTACGAAAACCTACCGGACGATTTCGCGTCAATTCTTCGTCTCCATGCCAACGACCTCGTCGAGGGAAAGACGACGGCTGTGGCTGACATCCTGGAGAAATCTGAACGATCTAGCTCGATTCAGAAGAAATTGAACCAGGAGGGGCTCTTAAAGAAACTGCTCAAAGCGACAATTTTTGCTATAACTGTCCCCGAGCTTGAGCAGTCCGCGACAGCGTTTGTGACCGATGTCTGCAAGCATTTTGCCATAATTGAGGTGGGACGAGCCCTTGCCCAGGCTAGGCATAACCGCAAGCCGTTCGATGTTGCCAGTGGAGAAGGTCCTATCTATCTCGACTCGAGAGTTCTCGCAGAAGCTGTGGTCGAGAGTCTCTCGTCTGATGATGCTAGCGTCCAGGACGGAGCTCATACTGTATTGAACGTTTTGAAGGAGGCGGCTACTGTGATCTTTGGGGCACCTGAAAAGGCCTCTAAGCTGCCCTTCTTCCAGCATCTGGGTCGGGTTTTCTGCCATAGCTGTCACAGTGAGGAGTGGTTCACGAAGGCCGGAGGTAGTCTCGGCATCCATTTGTTTGCGACCAAGCTGGACTTGGGAGACTCATGGTTGTTCGATAAGCAAGCTGAATTCGTTCGCGCGTTGATGTACGTTATTAAGGATACGCCGTCGGACCTTCCTGCCAACACGCGTTTACGGGCACGAGATACTCTTGATGTAATTCTGCGAAGGTGCATCAAGCAGGTGTCCAAGGATGACCTGAAGAACGAGAAGAGCCGGCTGTTCTCCCTTTGCGGTTTCTTCGTCTATGAGTTATCACACATGAACAGACACGTTCGTGATGCTTCCCGACGCAGCTTCTCTACCATTGCTGATGTTCTTGGGTGCGAGGTGCATGAGCTCATCTTCCCTGTTAAAGACCGTCTCTTGCAATCAATTTTCAACAAGCCTCTGCGGGCCTTACCATTTGCGACTCAGATCGGTTTCATCGATGCGATCACCTTCTGCCTGGGCCTCCACAACAACATTGTCACATTCAACGATCCCTTGAACCGCCTGATGCTTGAATCTCTTGCTCTTGCGGACGCCGATGACGAATCCCTTGCGACCAAGCCGAACGAGTTTAAGAATGCTGACATGATCATCTGTCTGCGAGTGGCCTGTCTCCGACTTCTGTCGATGGCAATGAGTTTCCCTGAGTTTGCCAACACCCCGCAGAACACAAGTCGCGCACGTATAATTTCGGTGTTCTTCAAGTCGCTCTACTCCAAATCTTCTGATGTGATCGAGGCGGCGAATGCCGGGCTGAGAGATGTTTTGACGCAGACGAACAAACTGCCCAAGGATCTTCTCCAGAATGGTCTCCGTCCTATCCTCATGAACTTGCAAGACCCTAAGCGGTTGAGCGTTGCTGGTCTTGACGGACTTGCCCGGCTTCTGACTTTGCTCACCAATTACTTCAAGGTCGAAATTGGTGCTCGTCTTCTGGAGCACATGAAGGTCATTGCAGATGAGGCGACCTTGCAGAAGGTGTCCTTCAGTCTTGTTGAGCAGAGCCCACCCATGAAGATTGTGGCTGCAATCTTTAACATCTTCCACCTCCTTCCGCCGGCGGCTACATCTTTTATGGAGCATCTTGTCAACAAAGTCCTGGATCTTGAAGACAAACTCCGGAGGACATCGAACAGCCCGTTCCGGAAACCACTGGTCAAGTATCTCAACCGCTATCCGAAAGAAAGCTTGGCTTTCTTCTTGGCTCGTTTCAAGGATGAGCGGTTCGGACGGTTCTTTGGACAGATCATCTCGGACCCGGAAAGCGAGGGGTTGCGAAATGCAGTCGTTGCTGATACTGATAACTTCACTTCGGTTGCGTTCGGCCAAGAATCCGGGACGACTGCTGCGATCAACGGTATCTATGTCGCTCATTCCCTTTCTTGCTACCAATCGACCAAGAAGTGGCTCGTTTCTCATCCGAATTTGAGAGTCAAGATCTTGCACGCTGGCCGCGATCTTGAGAGGAAGCTCCGCGCTGATCAACTAATGGCGAGTGAGCGGTTACGGGTTGAGCAAGCAGAAGAACAGCTCATGGATATCTTCACCACTTATCTGTCGGAGTCGATTCAGGACTTGGACTTCTTGTTTGAGGTCATTGATGGTCTCTCTGCGGAGGAGTTGAAGCGTACTCTGGCGTTCCCCAAGTTCATCTACCATCATATCATTACGAATGAGTCCATCGACTACAGGAGATCAGTTGTGATGCGCTGCTTGGATCTTTACGGGCAGCGGTCGTGCACGCAGAAGATGAAGACCTACGCCTTCCGCAACTTGGTAAATCCGATATTCGCCATGGACGTTCAGCTCTCCTGGAACAACCCTCCGAACACGCCAAAGCTCATGGACAAGAGTATGACTGAATCGATTCAGAGCCGTCTGTGGCGGCCTCAGTTATCCGACCTGGCTGAGGAGTCGAGCCAGATTGGAGTTGATCACTCGCGCATGGAACTGCTTCAGCTGTCCGCTTTGCTGATAAAGTACCACTCTACTACCGTTCAGGACTCTCGGAAGGACATCATCAAGTTCGCTTGGAACTACATCCGACTTGAGGACATTATCAATAAGTATGGTGCTTATGTCCTTATCAGCTACTTCATTGCCCATTACGAGACGCCTTTCAAGATCGTGATTCAAGTCTATGTTGCTCTGCTTAGGGCGCATCAGAACGAGGGCAAGGCTTTGGTTACCCAGGCATTGGACGTTCTGGCGCCTGTTTTACCCACGAGAGTCCTGGCTGCGAACAATGCCAGCAGCGCCAATAGTAGTCAAGTGGCGGACGCGCGGTATCCTCTATGGGCGAAGTGGCCGCGTCGCATTCTGGCCGAAGAAACCGCCAATCTGCAGCAGGTTATGTCCATCTTTCAGTTTCTGGTTCGGCAGCCGGATTTGTTCTACGAGTCGCGGGAGCATTTTGTGCCGCTTATTGTTCCATCTCTGATCAAGATTGCTCCGCCGCTTAGCAACTCCAACGAGGCCAAAAAGCTTGCGCTGAATCTGATGAGCCTTATTTGGTACTGGGAGGAGAAGAGAACGAAGAATACAACGCCAAGCGTCAATGGCAACGGAGCACTCGAATCGCCGTCGAAGAAGCGAAAGGTCGAAGAGAACCAAAGCGCGCCAGCTTCCTCACCTGCACTTGGCCCACCCAGTTCCACTTCTCGCGAGCGTGGAGAGTACACTGTGCCTCCTGACTTGCGGGCTGCGATGACAAAGTACCTCATTACGTTTATCACCACGATCTCTGAACGGTTCCCGGTTCCCGCGGCTCGGATTCGGGACCTTTCGACGACGAAGACGCAGCAGCCTGTGATGACGGGTGATATGATCAAAAAGGCGGTCTATCTTCTGAGGAACCTCTTGTCTCCTGGGTACTGGGGTGAAATTGATGTAGAACTTTATCCGAAGGCCACAGACCCGATCCTGGCTAGTGAGAGGGCGGATAAGCCCGACGAGAAGCATCTTACGCACATGGTCAATGCCCTGCAAGTTGTTCGGGTTTTGCTTGCTTCCAAGTCCGATGACTGGATTGGGGCTCGGTTGCCGGCGATTCAGAAATTGTTCGAGAAGTCTCTGCGATGCGACAACCCGGAGATCCAGGATTGCTTGCACGGTACGGAAGAGGAAATGGATATTTCTCCCAAGTTGCCGTCGCCTGTTAAACGTGTCCTGGATTCCCTGCCGGATGATCAGCCTGAGGAAGAGGACGCCATGGATGTTGACAGCTCGCCGTCCGAGTTTGTTACCTATCTTTCGGCTATTGCGACGGAGACCCTTTCGGCAAGCAATTACATCTCCAGCTTGAATGCGCTATGGTCGCTTTCCAAGAAGAAGCCTGCTGAAATGGACGTACATATTCCGCAGGTTATGAAGGCGTTTTCCCAGAAACTCGCCAAAGAGCATGTTGCGGCCACTGCCAACAGTCAGGGTCAATACCCACTGGGCGTCAAGCCTGGCGAGGGGGTGCCTGATCAGCAGGAGTTTGAGATTGGTGTCGATCTCATCTTCAAGACCATTGAACTGATCTCGGTGCGCATGTCGCATCTTGGGGAGCAGCGGCGCCCTTTCCTCAGTGTGTTAGCGCAGCTGGTGGAGCGATCACAAAATATAAAGCTTTGCAGCAAGGTGCTTGGAATGGTTGAGACCTGGATTTTCCATTCTACTGAGTCGTGGCCGACATTGAAGGAGAAGACGGCTGTTTTGCATAAGATGCTGCTCTTTGAGACACGATCTGATCAAACTATGCTCAAGAAATTCTTGGATCTTGTTATTCGGATATATGAGGATTCAAAGATCACAAGGACTGAATTGACGGTCCGGCTGGAGCATGCTTTCTTGATTGGTACTCGGGCGCAGGATGTTGAGATGCGGAACCGGTTCATGAACATCTTCGATAGGAGTTTGACACGCCTCGCCAGTTCGCGGTTGAGTTATGTGTTAACCTGCCAAAATTGGGATACACTTGCAGATTCGTTCTGGCTAGCTCAGGCCTCGCATCTTGTTCTGGGATGTATCGACATGACGACTTCTGCCAGGCTGCATCCGGATGATTTCACCGTTTCGCCTGTGACGTTCCTTTTCAGCAGTTCGGAGAAGGATTCCAGGAAATCAGATGTTGTGGTTGATAGTTCGCTGGAAGCTTTCGTTTCTGACCGCAGACGATTTTTGGCGGAGATTGGTGATGTTAAGGTCAAGGATCTGCTGGAGCCTCTCTGTCAACTTCAACATACCGACCCTGAGGTTGCTCAGAAGCTGTGGACGACCTTGTTCACTACCGTCTGGTCGATGTTGTCCAAGGATGATCGGATTGATCTTGAGAAGGGAATGGTTCCTTTGATTACGCGCGAGTATCACCAGCGACAGCTCGACAAGCGACCTAATGTCGTGCAAGCCCTGCTCGAAGGTGCTGTTCGGGCCCGGCCACGGTTCAAGATCCCTCCACATGTCATGAAGTATCTCAGTCGCACGTATGATGCTTGGTACACTGCTGCGACGTATCTGGAGGAGACTGCCATTAGTCCGATTATCGACACACCGACTGTCCGCGAGAGCAATCTGGATGCTTTGGTGGAGGTTTACGCAGGGTTGCAAGAGGATGACTTCTTCTACGGTACATGGCGGCGACGTTGCAAGTTCGTCGAGACCAACGCCGCCATTTCCTATGAGCAGCAAGGCATGTGGGACAAGGCACAGCAGTTGTACGAAAATGCGCAGATCAAGGCTCGCTCCGGTGCCATGCCCTTCTCGCAGGGAGAGTACTTCCTGTGGGAAGACCATTGGTTGATTTGCGCCCAGAAGCTCCAGCAATGGGAGATCCTCAGTGATTTTGCCAAGCATGAGAACTTAAACGACCTTCTTCTGGAGGCTGCTTGGAGAAATGTTGAGAACTGGCAGAGTGAAAACAACCGTGAGCAGCTCGAGTCTCTTATCAAGTCGGTTTCGGACGCGCCAACCCCAAGACGCACGTTTTTCCATGCATTTATGGCGTTGCTTCAGTACCATCTCAAGAAGGAGAATATCCAGGAGTTCAATGGTATTTGCGACGAGTCGATTCAGTTGTCGATTCGAAAGTGGCTTCAGTTACCTAAGCGGATTACCAACGCTCACATTCCTATTTTGCAGCACTTTCAGCTTCTGGTTGAGTTGCATGATGCTAGTCATATCTGTTCTAGTTTGTCGCAGACCAATGAGCGCAATTTGGACACGAAGTCTGCTGAACTGAAGCTCTTGCTGGGAACGTGGAGAGATCGACTTCCCAACCTTTGGGACGACATCAATGCCTGGCAGGATCTTGTTACGTGGCGCCAGCATATCTTCCAACTAATCAACGCTACGTACCTTGGGTTGTTGCCGCCACAAACGAACAATGTCGCCAGCAATTCGTACGCTTACCGGGGCTACCACGAGACCGCATGGATCATCAACCGTTTCGCGCATGTGGCTCGCAAGCACCAGATGCCTGAGGTGTGTATCAACCAGCTCAGTCGCATCTACACGCTGCCGAATATCGAAATCCAAGAAGCGTTCTTGAAGTTGCGCGAGCAGGCCAAGTGTCACTATCAGAACCAGAAAGAGCTTACTAGCGGCCTGGACGTCATTAACAACACCAACCTGAACTATTTCGGTGCCCAGCAGAAGGCGGAGTTCTATACTCTTAAAGGTATGTTCTTGGCTAAGTTGAAGTCGGTTAAAGATGCCAACGAGGCTTTCGGTGTTGCTCTCTACTACGATTTGCGACTTGCGAAGGCATGGTCTGAATGGGGTCAGTACAGCGACCATCGGTTCAAGGCTGATCCTAAGGACTACGAGCTGGCGAGTAACGCTGTGAGTTGTTACTTGGAGGCTGCTGGTCTTTACAAAAATGCCAAATCGAGGAAATTGCTCAGTCGGATTCTCTGGATTTTGAGTCTGGATGATGAGGAAGGACGTGTCGCTAGTGCGTTCGAAAATTTCAAGGGAGACACGCCGGTTTGGTACTGGATTACGTTTATCCCACAACTGCTTACTAGCTTGTCGCATCGCGAGGCACGTCTTTGCAAGGCGGTTCTGGTCAAAATTGCCAAGTTGTACCCGCAGGCGCTTTTCTTTTTGCTTCGGACGAACAGAGAGGACATGCTTAGTATCAAGAAACAGCATGACCAGAAGCAGGAGAAGATGAACCGCGTCAGACAGGCACAGCAGCAACAACAGCAAGGGCAGCCGCAAACCTCACCACAGGCCAAACCTCCCAACGGCAATACCAGTGGCTCCCCGGCGCAGACTTCCAACCCCAGTGCTAACGCTAGTCCGGTTGTAAACGGGCAGCCGATGAACAAGCAGCCCTCGCAGAGCCCGGCTCAACCTCAGCAGCAGTTGCCGCAACAAGGCCAAGCACAACAGCAGCAGTCGACGCCGAATCCAGGCCAGATGCAGCCTCCTCAAGGAATCCCTGGCCAGCCTCCAGTTCCGGGACAACAGCAGCAGTTCCAGCAACCGCCCGTTCCTGGACAGAATGGCACGCAACCGCAGAACCAGGCTTCTGGTGCAGAGCCAGAAAAAGAACCGCTGAAGAAGCCGTGGGAGTATTCGGATGAGATCATGTCTGGTCTCAAGACTGCTTTCCCGTTGCTTGCATTGTCGATGGAGACGATGGTTGATCAGATCCACAAGAACTTCAAGTGCCCGCCCGACGAGGACGCGTACCGTCTTATCGTCGCTCTTCTCAATGATGGTTTGGCGTACGTTGGCCGCATGCCAGTATCGTATGCTCAAGATTTTAAGCTGCCTCCCGCGACCGAAGCCAACATCACACGGTTCGCTGAGACCATCTTGCCTGCACATATCCGCAAGTCATTCGAGGTTGACTTTGTGATCAAGAAACCGACCATGTACGAGTACATCCAGAAACTGCGTCGCTGGCGTGACAAGTTCGAGGAGAAACTCGACCGGCGACCTCAGTTCCAATTCCTGGAGAGCTACTCGCCGCATCTCAGCGAATTTCGATTCCTCAAGTTTGACGAGGTCGAGGTACCGGGCCAGTACTTGTTGCATAAGGACAAGAACCAGGACTTCGTCCGTATTGATCGCTTCTTACCGGACATTGATCTGGTGCGCGGTATTGGTGTGTGCCACCGTCGTCTCAGGATTCGCGGCCATGATGGTAGCATTCATCCGTTTGCTGTGCAGCATCCTGCCGCTCGTCACTGTCGACGCGAAGAGCGTATCTTGCAGTTGTTCCGTATCTTGAACGGACTGCTCGGTAAACGCACGGAAAGTCGGAGGCGCAACTTGTACTTCCACCTGCCGCTCATGGTTCCCTTAGCTCCTCATATCCGGCTGGTTCGCGATGATCCGTCGTATATCTCCATGCAAGGTATTTACGAAGACTACTGTCGTCGTGTTGGCATCAATAAGGATGAGCCGGTGCTGTTCACTATGGAGAAGTTGAGGTCGTTGGCGGAGACAAAGCAGAACGTGAGTATTGCTCCTCTGATTGAATATGAAAATGTGACTAACGCTTTCCAGCGCTCCGCCGATCAACAGCAAGTTTTGCGCACTGAAATCCTCACGGCCATTCAGGAGAAGTGGGTTCCCAGTAACGTGGTGCTGGACTTCTTCCAGCAAATGTACCCCAACTTTGCCGATTTCTGGCTCTTCCGTCGCCAGTTTGCCTTCCAATACGCTGCTATCGCATTCATGACATATGTGATGCACATGGGCAACAGATACCCCAACAAGATCATGATCTCGCGCTCGACCGGCGACATCTGGGGCTCTGAGTTGATCCCGACCATCAATCCGGCCAAGGCCTTCTTCTACAACCCCGAACAAGTTCCCTTCCGCTTTACTCCCAACATCCAGACATTGCTGGGCCCGATTGCCACCGAGGGTGTCTTCGCCTGTGCGATGATGGCAATTGCGCGCTGTCTGACAGAACCGCGCCACGAACTCGAGCAGCAACTGAGCATCTTTGTCCGTGACGAGATGATGTACTGGGCTACGGCCCAACATCGCGGTGTGCTCCCCGTGCCGCAACTTCGGGACTTGGTCTACAACAACAGTGAGATCATTGTTAATCGCGCTGTCAGCTTGGCCAGTCCGCCTGAGGGCAACTTGCCTGCGAACCAGACTACGATTGATTTGATTTCGAAGGCTGTGAACCCGCAGCACTTGGCGACTTGTGATGCTTTGTGGATGCCATACCTATAATCTGCGCTTTTTTTTTTTTTTTTTTTTTGGTATTCCAATTCCCTGTATTGTTTATCAGGCGTTCTATTTGGATTTTCCGGGTCTTAGCCATTTGATGAATGACTTTTAGTTTCATGGCGCTGGGTGATTTATTTGCTTGTTGATGAGGACATTGGTTATGGATGTCTCTTATTCGAGTTCTGTATTCAATCTGGCCATTTTTTTTTGACTCCGGTTGATGTACAGTGAATAATGTCATAAAACCTTATTCAACGTTACTAGATTCTGTAGCTCAAAGCTATAAATGCATGTCCTGTACGAAACGCCAAATTCCAACCGTTATATACCATTAATGTAGTGAGGGGAGCGCGCGTCTATACAAGGGATTGCTTCTTCTTAATCCCGAGACTGTTTGCCAAAGGCTTCTTTGGCTTCTTGACCCTCGCGAACGATGGAGGGGGCATATCCGGCTTCTTCTCCGGCGCAGTGGTACTCGTCGACGGCCCATCCTCCTCGACAATCCTCTTCACCTTCTCCCCCGACTCCGTCATGAAAGCCTTCCTCGCAGCCTCCTCAATCTCCTTCTCCTCCTTCTCTTTCGCCTCATCCACAACATCCCTTACCTGCGCTATCGCTGTCTCATCCCCTAACGCCTCATTCCTCTCAATCCTCGCATTCCGTGTGCGAATCTCATCCAACGCATCCGCAATCGCCATTTCCCTCTTTGAATCCAACATCTTAGACTCCAATTCCGCCATCTTATCTCTCTCCTCGCGCTCATGCTCCTCATTCTCCTCCCGTTCCAACCGATCTAGCGTCTCCTGCTCCGTCTCATGGTAATTCTCGGCCTTGGGGTCCCGCCAGGGCTCGAAGTTCCGCTTTGCGCCGCGCTCGCACGTGTAGTCCATGTTCTTGGGGTCTGTTTTGAAGGTGATTTCGCCGGAGCAGCGGGTGCAGCGGATATAGAAACGGAAGACGGGGATGGCGAGGTATTTTTCTTCGGTGGTTTCTTTGCGCGCGTTGAATTTGCGGCCTTTGTAGATGTATTCGCCTTCACGCATATTAGCACTCCATTTAAGCGATAAACCGGGAAAGTGGAAGGGGTAGGTTTATGCAACTTACCACATGAGGTACATTTCATCGAGAAGGGTGCCATTAATCGGACGGTGATGACTTTCGGACCCGTTGAGCGCAAGTGCTTCGGCTTGCGAGTGATCGCGGACGGGTCGAAGTCCGGGGGGTAGTACTTGGTGAGGACTTTCCGCTCAGACATGATGAATGTGGTGAATTAGAGTGTACTCCGTAGGCTGGGAGTATAAATGTGGATGTGGTGTTGGTTTGTAGTTGTTGATGGCGACTTTGCGATAGACGTCGGTATCGGCGATAAAGTCACGTGAGAGATAAGTGTGTGTCGGAATCACGGCTTAGTCAGGGTCGAAAGTAACGTGACTCACCACCGAGCGATCCAGAGAGATATGTGAAAACAGATGATTTCAAACAACAATTCTATACCTTTTAAATTTCTATCTCAGGCTCCCATTAAAAATAAAATTAGTTGTATCTTTAAAAGTAATATATTCTTTTTTGGATTTTTCTCAAGCAAGATTAGCCAATGTAATAAAAAAAAATACAGTGTAATTTATTGTATTTTTGAATAATCTCATAAATTTTGTCTTATAATGTATCGAAAGAGATTTTAGATTGCACTAGAATAAAATTCTGGGTATAAGTTGTGACGGTTAGCGGGGCGCCAGAAACAGCTCCCATTGAACCGCCTATCTGCCGTCTGACACCGCCTGCCGCTCCCCGCCATCCTCTTGCCTGTTGCAGTATGGTCCCTACCCGTCTGGGGATAGCGCGCCTTGCGCTGCTGTTAGGTCGCTCCACCATTCCTTGACTGGAACTATATAACCCCAACCTGATCCCCTCCAAGGACGACGCACTTTCTCTTCTCTTTTCCTCTCTCCATCCCTCCCAGGCCGGTGCACTGCCCCCTTTCAAGGATGCCGCGTTATTCGACGATTGCCCTCTTTCGGTAAGGTGTTCGCCCTGCCCCTTCCCGTTCATTATCCCCCCTGAACTACGGAGTCGCCGACGTGTCGTCTGACCCAGTTTTGACGACTTGCAGCTGCCTTGTTTGTCGACCAACGACTCTGGTGATGAAGGTTTCTTAATAATAGTGGAAGGAAGCAGCATCTGTTCTCCTACCACCTCCTTTGGCAGTCATGGCAATCTGGAGTGCGAAAGCAATTGATACCCGATTTTTAATATTGACTGTGTTTTCGGTCTCTCTCCCATCTTTTACTCTCTGCCGAGTCCTGTTTGCTCAGCCATTATGCAACTTGAAACAGATGGCGGCCTTGTCACCACCTGTGTGCCAGGGATGGTACCTATTGTCCACCTGCAACGCCAGCCTGCTCACTAGTTAGCACCATTCGCACCACTCTTGTCCAACCAACTCATGATCACTTGGGCGCATTCGGCATCTGCGTTCTCACGATGCTCACCATCCAATGGCGAACATACCGCACCCATCTTGCGACCTGGACCAGGCCCACTAGGATACATTAGGTCGTTCGTACATTGAAGGCGCAGCCTTTGCGAGCAACTGAAACTGTTGGATGTGAGAAGTTCTGGGCATTTCGGCGCGAATAGGCCCTCCAGAGACTTCCTTTTCTCGGGAGGATCAACACGTCAGCAGCTCTCTTGGCCTGCATGGATATGGGAACAGAAAACAGAGGGGTCGCTTAGGTTGACGGTATAAAAGATGCCATTGACCCCAGGATTGGAGTTATTGCGTTCACCACTCTAATACCACACAATTCCCCTTCCACTCACTGTGTCATTCCTCCAAGATGTTTCGATCTCCATTCCATGTCAATGCTTTCAAGCCTTGGATCCCCCCTCCAGCCAAATCACATCAGTCACACAATGTCCACAAGACCCTGAAACCCCTTAGATACCCAACACCTGTCTCTGCCTCCAGCCCTTCTACTTCCGAGCCACATAAAGTTCCCCCTACACCATGTTTGCTCCCTATCCATAATTCTAAACACCACCCCCCTGCCGGCGCGGCCGCCAGCCGAAGTTTGTGTACCTGCAAATTCCCAGTCACGTACTCCAAGGAGCCCCCGAGCTCCAACAAGTGGCAGATTTTCCCCAGAACCCAATTCGTTGCATACAGACAATACCGCATGCCGCACAACAGTTTCTGTTGAGGAAGATGACACCTACCCAACCAGTTCGGATCTATTAGGTGATATCAGACACCCTATCACTGATGTTCCCACTGAAGTATCCTCATTTGAGGAAAGCACTGCAATGGAGGATCTGTCATCTCCAAGTATATCTAGCCTGGAAGGTGGCCTGGAGCAGTTTTTTCGACTTCCAGATGCAAGCAGCACCATACCCATCGATCCAGAAATCCTTACTGATGGAGGGACGTGGAGTGTGAGCGAGCCACATCATGCTGTCCAGCAAGATGGTGGTCGAAATGCCCAAGAAATAGCTTGCGCTTATCCTGAGCCTCCACCTACCTTTCAAGACATTGCCGGCTGTTATCAGCATTCAACCGAGGGACGTCCTGACCCGCAGGATGATGCGTATCGCATGATTGACTACCGTCGCCGCAAAGATGACCATCGACCAATGCATCTTATCGATCATGGGAATCGTTCTGATACTATTTGTTTTGATGTGCAAGACCCAAATCCCCGTTCCTGCAGTCGTGAACTATCGACATCTTGCAAGCGGCCATCCAAGACAAAGAAATCAGAACGATCTTCTAAACGCCCTCGAACAACCACTACAACACAGGCGCGTGAGCATTCCTTCACCACCTTTCGCTCTTCCTTCCTGTCTTTACCATTTGAAGACCGTCTACAATTCCTTTCATGGCTGTTTGAAGGCGTACTGCCCCGCTGTATACCTGACTGTGAACGTACCATCAGCGTCGCACCTCCGATGATTGAGACCCAAGTTTCAGATGATAACCACCCTCATGGCGCTGCAGAAGAGTCAAATGAGAGCAGCAGAGGCCGGTATACTTCTAGAAAAGGTATGCCATGGTCGTCTGAGGAAAAAAACCTCTTGGTGGAACTAAGGAGAGAACGAAAGCTTCCTTGGTCGGATGTGTCCAGGTTATTCTCGGAGCAATTTTTGGGAAGAAGTCAGAGTTCGATTCAAGTTTACTGGAGTACTTATCTCAAAGACATACAGAGTGAATAAAGTATGTTGGAATGTACCTTATGGATGATACCCAATATCCTCTCTAAACCACGCCTGCATATTCTTAACTCACTTGATTGCTGTTGTCATTTCACTCCATACCCTTTCCTCTAAGGGTTCGTTCTATTCGGCAGGAGAGTTCGATGAAAAGGATCTGAGTTCCATCCATTGTGTTCGTTCCACCACAGATCCGTGCCGGTTTGGTACAAGTTAATCTCAAATTGTGGCGATGTAGTACCCATACTGATGGTGTCGCAGATGTCTTCCTGGACTAACTATGCGAATCTTCCGGGTCATGAATGTATTAATATTTATACATGGCGGGTAACTGATGACTTGCCAGGCATTTGAGAAGTTTCTCATCCTGCCAAGCTCAGGAGTTGCCCAGTCCAAGGGAAGGGAGCGTATGTAATCACGTGATAGATGCTATTTGTGGAAACATGGATTGTTAATGTATAAGAGTGGCAGGTATGACCGAACTATTAACTAGTTAGTGAGCAGCACTAAGGACATACTCAACAGTGGCCCGTCGAATCCTGTGGGAAACCGTTGGCTGACATTTTCCCAGGTTGTGCCGCCCTGAACTAGTTGGCTGCGCTAATGCCATCCAATAATATGTTAAGGAATATCTAGCAATGCGTAATAGAATGAATTGGCACTAATCGACCTATCTGAGGACATATATTTTCGGAGAGTTATTATTGGGTCATTTTAGGGTCTACGTGGGTGTTGTGAGTTTGTCAAATCCAGGTGATGACAGCGTTATGAGAGCACCTCCGGCCCGTGATGCCACTCATCCATACAAAACATTGATCGCTAAGACTTTCAGGACAGGGCGGCTCTGGCAAGCCCCACCGGGGTTAGCGGCTACGTAGAGAATCGTAGTTCAAGTGACGAGTACTTGTTCATATTTTCTTCCACCGTCCAATTGGTCTATCCCATCCCACTGATGTCCTTCGTGAGGATTTTAATGTGTTACAGAATATAGAGCGCCCTTAAGAGAAATCCATGCTTGGCCTATTAATCAACAGTGACAAGATTAGGTATCACTAACTCCAGTGAGATAGTTACCCGCAAATTTGTGGGTGAGGGTAACGGGCCGAGACCAACCGTTTGCGGGTTGTGCCTACAGTGGGATGACAAAACTTTGGACACCTCCTTAGCGCCTTACCACAGTAGAGAGGGTGTCCAAACTTTTGTCACCCCACTGTAGGTAGGTCTAGCGGCGCGTTACAACTGATCCGTCCTTTTAGTCGCCGGCATTTGCTTAGTGCTTCAAAGGCGCTAACATGATGTTAGGAAACACTACGGAGTAACAAGAAAACAAACTGCGTCCTACGAACTTTCGCGCCATACTCCACATATGCTCGGTCATTAAGTAGCTAACGCGAACCCACCGAAATACGAGCCCACCGAACTACTTGGCGGCTTCCGCTGATGATGTTAACAGCCAACCACAGCTTATTCCCAAGCGCGCCCTACGTTCTGAAATCCTAGTCAAGTGGGCGACTACACGCGTATACCAAATGTCTGGGCAGTGGAACTGATCCCCTAACGGAAATCCAGAAACTACGATCATCTCTTTGATACGTCCTCGCCTGCTGGAAAAGATCTGAGGGTCTCATCCACTGGGTACGACGTCGTCTTGGCCATAGGGGTCCATAATCTAGGCTGCACTTCACGGCGAAACGCCCAGTTTAAAGCCTTCCACTGCCAATATGCTAATAGAATGTCTTTGGGAACGAACTGTTGCGTGTCCAGGCCATAATAGATAAGTTATATAAAGAGTATAGGGACCTACAGGAATGTAGCTCAGTCCCATTAAATCAAACTTCAATATACTGGCAACCTAGTTATTCTTCTCTTTTCCCTGCGCATACAGGCGGCCTGGGGCGAGGAAAAGGATCAGAGAGATTATAAAAGGGGGAGTTACCCCAGGAACTTATAGGGACAAGAGACTGTAGAATAGCTGCTGGCCTCGAGTCCAGGAATCATGGTCTGTCATAGCTCTAGGGCTCGGTGTGGACAATAAACTTGATTAAATAAATAATAATATTCTTCTCTTTTCATCCGACAGCTAGCAATCTTCCATCTATCAGCTATGTCTTACGACGTATATACAGCTGAATATGCTGGCAAGCCAAACCACGTTTGCAATTTATATCGAGACGAACCCTAATGCGTTGCAAGTCGCTGATAGGGGACGCCTCTATCATGTGACTGGAAACATCCTCCAAGGCATGAAATACGACCCTCGAGACTCCAGGGATCCTATAGAGTCAGCCTCACTCGTGCCGGGTACGAAGACAAAGATCGGAGCCATCGCCAAAGAGGATTTGGGCAGATTTGAAACGGAGTGTTGTAAAGCTGCCCCTCCACCACCGGCTCAGATGACACTGGGTGGCAAACGTTTGGATCCCTCTAAGCCGCTCAACCGTTGCGGGGAATGGATTGAGGATGTGAAGAAGCTGGCTTTTGAGAAAGGCATTTTCAAGCGCTAGTGGAATTGTGAGTTCTCTAACGTTGTCTTCCGGATCCTTGGCTTATCCTTGGCAGTAAGAACAGGGCTTCTAGAAAATTAGTACCAGAAAAACCATTCATTTACAACATTGCTATTTTCGAGACGACTCTGATGACTGCAAGTTATTCCTAGACGCCCAACTGATAATTTTCAGGATTGGTGGACGTTCATCTTGTGAACGATTGCACTTCTGCTTGTGGTTATTGTTTTTGTTGTTGTTGTTGTTTTTATTTGTGTACAGACTGGGGATGTGTCGAAATATGATTATTAGTTTCACTCGCAATCCTTCATTCCTTTTCAGTAAAATACAGTGCTATAGACAACTTGCATCATGAGGTATTCCACTGGATACTCGTCCAGAATGTCTGGAATGAGTTCAAGCCAGTCGGGCTTAAATCTGCAGGAAATAGTTGCATTGCAGAAATCCCAGTATTCAGGGTACCAGCCGGCAATTTCCCAGTCTATGAGTGTAATTTTGAAGTTTGGGCTTCCACCCTCGTGAGATTCAACTTCTTCGACCATAATGTTTTTCGGTTGCAGGTCCCCATGAGTGAAAACAGTCCGATGGTCGCGCAGTGTGCTATCAACCATCTTTTGCAATAACCGAATGTACTGAGACGATTCTGTCTGGCGTAATCTTTCTAGGAGTCCACGATTCATTTCCTTCTGGCTTGCAAAAGGGCCGGAGATCAGAGGGTCATAATCTTTCGTCCAGAAGACACCGTCATGATAAGGTTGGCGATTCAAGGTCCCCAGATAATCTGGGGGGGGTATATTTCGGAGATCAATTACTGCATCCCTAACAAGATTGCAGATGACGGTTTTCTCGGCGGGTGTAAGAGATGGCAGTAATTTCTGAAGATTGTTGCCGTGGACATATTCCATAATGATAAAGGTCCGATTGGTCTCTGAATCAACAAACGCTGTGTAGACCTTTGGCACCGGCACTTTACTGTTGGCGGCAAGGAACCTCATGTTGTCAGCCTCCGAGAGTGGAATGCCATTGCCGAATTTGACCGCAAAGTGCTCCTTCACCCGAACAACTTTGGCTGAATTGTCAGGCATGCTGAGAACGTCGGTTGCCGCTTCGATCTCAGCAATGGTGGGGAGGCCAGTGAGCTCAGCGACAATTTCATTAGGCATTGTGCTTTTCGGCACTAAAGTAGGAAAGGAACAAATTGTTGGTAAGATTATGAGAAGCGGACTTACTTAGGCCTGGACATTGTCCTTGGGTATACCCATTTGGGTATACCCAAGAATTTACCCAAATACCCAACTTTTTACTAATTATAGTAATCCCCGTGATTTGCATAATTTATGCAACCGTAGTGGTTTTTTAAGTAATTAAGCTAGTAATCTGATAACCAGTAGTCCTGAATATTACCAAAGCTCAGGTGAATTCGTATTTATTACAGGTTCATAATAATATTTTCTTTGATGAAACTGGTTTCCGCAGAAATGAAGTCCAAAATAATTACCAAGAAAACGCCATAAACAAAGCAGTACTATATTAATTCAAAATCATCAAATCTCTTTGGTCTCTTTTGAGACCTACGAGGCCTTGCAGGCACTGGTGGGAGAAGTGATTCATCTTCACTTGCAGAATCTTCAGATAAAACACTATTGTGTCTCTTTGAAGCAGTGTGTAATGGGCCGAAGCCTTGCTATCTAATATATAGATATGTACAAAAGAACTCGTTGGAGAAAGGAAGAATCGTTAGTATGGCGAGCGATGAATTTCGGGCGTTGATAAGGATCGATCGGATAAATAGTTGGCCCGAGTAGCGAGGTCAGGAGATTCTTATAGTCGACGTGCACACACATATTGTAGATTAAGCACTCAATCAGCTACGTATACGCACCTGCGTTTGATAGACAATACATCTCTGCCTTCGCCTAGTTCTCTCCATATAGACCTCGTTTAGTCCGGAATAATCGACTCCCGATTTCCCTTTTGAGCGCGATCCGAGAAGACCCCGCTTCAGGCGTGCCCTCGTGATCAGGTGACCAGAGGTCACCTGACTTCGAGGTGGTTCTTGAAATGAGCGGTAGCTCAGGATCGGGGAATCGGGGAGTCGATAATCCGGACTATACGAGGTTATATAACGAAGAGTGTGATATTGGAATCTATAGACACCTTGACAATAGAATGAGTGCTTAGCCATCTAAAACGTATGGCCATGATGTCCCTATTTATGTACAAGGATTCTTCCGTTTTCGGAAATCAGGCCGCTTTCAGTAATCGGGCCGACTATTAATCCATCGTTACTTTCATCACTCCCCTTCGTACAATCGCTGCGTATACAATAAATCAATCAAATAACAGTCTGGCAATCTGATAAGCAGCGGTTGGACGCATACTTCCACTTCCGTTTGTGTTGAAACTTTCCAAGTTCTCCCCTTTAAATCATGCTCAATCTCTTAATAAATCGTTCATGAGCATCACGATGGCTTGCCTTTGTTAGAGCATCAGCAATCATTTGGTCTGTGGGTAGATGCTCAAGGCGGACTTCACCATTGCCTATATGGTCCCGTATGGCATGGTAGCGCACTGCGATATGCTTGGTCTTTGGGTGATCAATCGGATTGTCAGCTAGATTGATAGCTCCCCGGTTATCTTCATATATGGTGGTAGGTGTGCTGCCATAAATGGATGCCTTCCCTATCGCGTATAGGAAGTGGCGTGTCCAAATCACTTGTTTAGCAGCCTCTGAAACCGCCATATACTCGGCCTCAGTTGTACTCTGCGCAGTAACTGACTGTTTCCGGCTTGTCCAGGTAATTGGTGCGTCATCAATCATCAGTATGAAACCTGTTGTTGACCGGCTCTTTGCTGAATTAGCATATGCAGAATCTGCATACACAGTTAATCCTTCTCTCCCCTTTGCACTGAACGTCAATCCATGAGCCATAGTTGATTTGATGTATCGAAGTATATGCTTGGCGGCTCCAAGATGGATTCGGCGCGGTTCAGCGAGATATTGAGACAATTGATTGACTGCAAAGGCGATATCAGGCCTGGTAGCGACTACCATGAATATCAATCGTCCAATCAATCTCCGAAATAACTTGTGCTCGCTCCGTCCCAATTGTGGTGTATCCTCCGAATTCAACTTCACACTAGGGCTAATTGGTATGTCTGCAGGATTGCAATCGCCCATGCCAAACTCCTCAAGAATCTGACGTGCATATGATTCCTGGGTCTAGGCGAATGGAACCATCTCTCCTCCACATGAAGCGAATTCCAAGCAATTTCTTGACTAATCCACCATCAGTCATTGGATGGAATTCCTTCAGTTTCCTTTTTACCGCGTCAATTTCGCCCTCATCCCTGCCGAATATAACTATATCGTCCACATACAGCGCAATAATCAGTCCCCGCTTATTGATGAAAATACTGGGATCCGCAGTGATGGGATCAAAGCCAATACTCTTCAAAAATCGACTGATTTTTCGATGCCACAGGTATGCAGACTGACGTAGTCCATATAGAGACATCAACAGTTTCAGAACCATGCCCTCTTTGGCGTCTGGGTCGAAATCCTGAAGTCCTTCTGGAATCTCCATACAGTTCGGCTTGTCAAGTCTGGATCCAGCGAAAGCACTTAACGCGTCCATCACATGTGCAATGAGCCCATATCTGGCTGCAATTGCACACAAGATCCGCAGGCTATCAAGTCGAAATACCGGCGCAAAGGTCTCATCAAAATCATCATCCGATTGCTCGTTTCCCCTGGCAACTAGCCTGGCCTTAAACCTATCGATCCGGCCGTCCAAGCCTAGTTTGACATCAAATACCCATCTGCAGGTTGATATATTCCCATCAGCTTGCTTTCGGGGTATAACTTTCCAGGTTCCAAAGCTCATCAGGGTGCTCAGCTCCTTATGAATAGCCTCTTTCCATTTTGCACCATATATCGGATCGTTGATAGCTTCGCTGTACGATTTCGGTATTCGTATGCCTGCTTTCTCACGCGCTTTATGCGCAACCTCATATTCTCGGTCACCAATCAGCAACTCAGTAGCTATCGCAAGCCTTGCCAATTGAGCCCGCATGCGCTGAGCTGGACGATCATCATCCTGCTCCCCTTCAGCTTTACGCTTGCGGCTATATATTTCCTCACTTTCACGGCTCTCTATCAGCGCGTTTGATGGTTGGTGCGTTCGAGCAGAACGGCGCTCAGTTTGATGGTCATTCACTGGACCTTTTTTGTTAGATGATTCAAGTTCATTCACCAAACCATCTCTGTTCTCGGGAGAATCATTGTCCCCTTCCAATGATGATTCTTTCACACCTTGTGAATCATCCACCCCAGTCGTGGATTCCGGTTGCAGCCTTTCTTCATTCATACTATCATCCACCTCACGCGTGGATGGTTGTGGTGGTGACCCTGCCACCTCTGGCTGATTATTGGGAGCTCCTCGTTGATTATCTTCCATGTTATCCGCTAATATGCCTGGCTCCCCTTGCGGATTTACATAATTGTTAACAGGCTCTGTTTGCTGTTTGCCAGGGCCACTTGATACTCCGATCTGTGGATTCCCAGGCGGTTTCTCGCAATTGATAATCGTCGGCGCTGGCATATTGGTCGACGGCATATCACCCACATTGGCGTGCACCACCTCAGTCAGATAACCACGTTCTCGCTCTCGGAAAGTCGGATTGGTTACCAGCCGTATATCACTG
>JBDODA010000140.1:0-38057 GCA_039880815.1 Aspergillus intermedius | reverse complement strand
ATCTATCTAGATGATGAAGTGGTTTTAAACGCAATGTTGGCGACGTGACTGGGTAGTGTTTGTGATGTATCATCCATTGCCGAAGTGTTGAGCCGCCATATGAGCTATCATATGTGAGCCGTCACAGCTATTAAGGGGACAGAGTCAGCCAGAGGTAAGAGGAGCCTCGCACAACATCAGCAAAGCCACATGATGGATACCTAGTAATACAGAGTCGTAATAATAATCCTTAATAGTGGCTTTCTAAGAATAATCCTTCTGGAAAACTTCCACCGCTGGTCCCAGCGCCCCTTTTCTGGTCTTTTCTATGATTACGCTACGCGCAACTAGTGTAATTTTGTGTCGCCCGAAATGCCGTTACGCGCCGGATGTCCTCAAGCCTGGAGTGCGAGGTACTTTGTATTTTGTGATAACACTGAGCCTCGAAAATCTGGAATATACTGTACGGAGTAAACATCTTGATTCTATCCTCACAGTCGACTTGTGCTTCGAATTGTCCCTAATTCCGGCATTGCGCACCAGATCTCCCACCGACCACACGGGAGATCGCACGGCATGGATCATACCAAACTCTTTCCCCCATACTGATACCCTCAAAAACCCTTCGGTTAATACTCCGGAGTACTCCGTATACCGTACTCCATGCTTAGCGAAAGATTTACACACCTAACGAGAAGATCCTCCTCAAATCCAGAACAAAAACCCCCGAAACGCAAAAAGTAGCAGTACGTAGCAAGGGAAAAAAAGGGATTGAACCAATCGCCTACTGGCGGACACTCCGCTTCTTCATCGCTTTCTCTTTCATCTTCCTTTTCTAACCACATAACTACCGCAGTAGCGCAAGATAAAATAACTCTGTGCTACGCTACGGCACCCCCGGTCATCTGATCATCACAACACTCACTGTACCAGCGGAGCGAGCTGATTATCATGAAAAAAATACAGAATATGTGCTCTGATTCAGGCTATTCCCCGTGCTAAATCCTAGCGCAACTGTAATGCAGTAATATGGAGCATAGTGCCGCACCGCAGCACGGAGGACAGATTCCACACGGGACAGACACACGGAAATTCCCCTGAAGGCTTCTGGAAGACGCGTAGAAGGCCTGGAAGGTTTTGCGTGGTCCACTTGGTTGCTGGACTAGAATCTTCTGGCGTTTTTCCCGTTCGAGGTGCGGGTGTGGGCGTGGATGAATATTCCGATGGGTAGAGCGGGATATAGCAGCTCTGCTATTATGTGCTCGTGGAAAGGGGTTATTAGACAAAGATACTAGCTGTACGAGTACGAGTATGGAGTTGGGGGGGGTAAGCATACTGGTACAGCAGCGAGTCCCGTCCCCAAACCAGACAAGCTTCTCTACCGAAGTCAACATATCTCATGACCTCAAGCAATCGCGAACCATGGCTCGATCGATTATCGCAAGGCTAATAATCCCCGATGAAATCTTGCGATTCATGACACCACGGTATCCTTTCTGTCGGACCATATGGAGTCCGTAGAAACACATTGATTCGCTTAAACTTTTCGCACCGACAAGGCGAGTTCTCCGACCTGGCCCTGGGGCGATATGGTATGGAGGAATGGGCCTTTAACTTTTGACCGTTTCGCGCGTTGATAGACCTAAGTTTATCTTTAGAAAGTCCTATGATGTATAGTATCGTTGCTGATGTCGTACATATGGTAAGTTGTGTTGTCGAATTACTCGTAGGCCGAATGTTCACCGTTGCAGTTATGCAAATCATGTTATGCTCTATCAACTGCGAATGTGACGAATCTCCTGATCGGTTGTTCCTGGCTATTATCAGTACCGAAATGAACCAAAATGAGTCCCAGATCTGAACACTCCATTCTCACAGGCCTTATGTTCATTCCTGAGCCAACGCCTGGCTCCGTCCTCTGTACAACGACGACGGTGGCCAACGACTGACTCGACAAGTCCGCGTTCCTGGTTCCTGGCTCACTTATTCTACCGAGTCAGTCAAGAATTTCGCTCCGCTCTACGGGAATACGATGCGCGAGACCCTTCGGGTGGCTGATAACGTATGTCGTATGCACTCTGACCTCTTGATCAACCGGAACAGTTCAGGATATTCCGTCCTCGAATCGACCAGCTGACTCGACACTACACTGTAATATGATCAACACTGTGGCGGGAAATACTCCGACATCTATCATAATCATACGGTTGCAAAGCGCATAACAACGGAATACAAGTACACTCACCGAAAGCCTTCCAGAAGACGCCTAGAAAGATAAACATATCCACAGTGGACCCACACTAGAAGTTTTCTAGCGTCCTTCCTAGTTCGGGTAATGGGTCTCTGCAGAAGGGGGATACGGGGGTTAGATTCTTGCCGAAGTCTGCATGGCTTGTGCAGAACGGCATATGTATTACATGGCAAGCGATATTATGAGTTGGTGCTAATTTGAACGGTCTATATACCGTTCATGGTCCAGACCCTGATGTACTTTGTACTGTGCGGCACGGATATAACACAGTGGGGATAGGCGGCTAATTTGGTAGGAAGTGAGGTCCTTGCCTTGATTTTGCCTTATGGTAGGGTAAAGGGAGGCATGGAAATCTGCTTTCTTTGTATTTATGTAGAGATTATGTACAGAATATTGGTATCCATACTGGTGCATAAAGCAGCACTTTTCAAACTCCATGAGCGTCTAGATATATATTTCTGCCACACCTTTGCCAGGGTCAGCGTCTTAATGACTTGTGATAGAAGGTTTTTGCCGCTGGCAGTTGATATCCAGTGTTCTTTATCAGTGGGACTTCTTGGTCTTTACGCGACATTGAAGAATTTATAAGTGCGAGGCGGTGGAAGATGAGTGTAGTGCAACTCATGGCACTGGCGTATGTTTCCGGTATCGGGGCTATCTCAGTACATCATGACCTCAAAGTGTGTGATGTTGGTCGGGTCTTCTGGATATATAAGAAGCATGGCGCGCAAAGTGATTATATTGAGTCCCAGATGATCAGGTATAGAGCCAATAAGAGGAGAAATGAGGGCTTTTACTGTGAGTAGCATTGCTTATGTATGGAGTACATCAATTTGACGTTGGATGACAACGACATACCAGCTGGTTTAATGACTGTGAACAAGGCATCGGACTGCATGATTGTGCACTTTATTCCTGGAGGTCAGTCAAGCCATTATATGGTCAACTTGCTCAACATTCGTTTGGGTTATATACCTACCATGTTTCGGCAACCGAAAGGATATCCGAGCCAGATAAAGTGTAATATTATAAGATCTTCGTCGGTTGTAGAATTGCGATAGTACAGCTAGATTGGCGGAAATCGGCCTTGCGATGATCCTATGCGGGGTACTTGCTAGTTCAGCCCCATTATCAGTCTCTACACGAAACTGGCACTGCAATAATTGATAATTTGCAAGAAAATTCATACACGAGGACGCGCTAGAAATATTTCGTAACAAGCATGAGCTTTAGCTTCGGTGTTGGGGAATCCTTGGCCGTCTTCAAACCCTCGAATGAAATCAGGAAGACTGGTAGCTGCTCCTGGTGAATTCAAGGCAGTTTCTGAAGAGGTCAGAAGTTTAGGCATCATCTTACAAGACACTGATGATCTTGAGTCTGAACAATGTCTCACTGACCATCAGCAAGAAGATGTAAAAGTAATCAGCCGAGGATGCTTTCACGTACTTTCGGAGCTCGAGAGCACCTTGGATAGATACCAGGAGCTGGATACGAGAGCTGTCAATGTGAGGGGCAAAACACGTTGCGTTTGGAAAAGAGCCACATGGGACCACGGAGAAATAAATGACTATCGACAACGGGTGGCTGCAAGCGTTTCGGCTTTCAGCTTGCTGCTGGGCAAGATTAATAAGTGAGTACTTTTGTTCTTCACAGGTGAATGATTGAAGACCAAGATGTGATCACTTACACGGAAACAGCACCTTGACCATAGCAATCAAAGACGGTGTGGACCGACTCAATCTCCATCAGGAAGATCGAAAGCGTCAAGAGATCCTCAATTGGTTAAGACCAGTTGATGATTCACATTCCCAGCAACAATTTGATTTCTTGCGTTGCCGGGAGGATGGAACAGGTATATGGCTTCTACAAAGCAATGAGTTCCAGAACTGGCTCCATGGCGAAAGGAAGACCCTATTCTGCCCAGGTATCCCAGGGGCTGGCAAGATTATTCTTATCTCGATAGTGGTTGATCACCTGGAGCAAAAGTTCGCGAGTGACCAAGGTGTTGCTGTTACTTACTTATATTGCAACTTTGGACAGAGCCTTGAACAGAAGCTCGAAAACTTATTAGAAAGCATACTCCGTCAGTTAGCCCAGCAGCAATCTTCTATCGATACCTCAGTCGAAGTACTCTGTGACGAGCACAAACGGACGGGCGGACGTCCAAGACTTGAGGCTATTCACAGTGCCTTACATCCCACCGCTGCAAGCTTCTTTAAGGTGTTCATTCTTATTGACGCACTCGACGAATGTCCAAGTGAATCCTTAAACGGGTTACTCTCCCAGGTTTTCAGCCTTCAAAACAGCTGTGATACGAGTACTAATTTCTTCGCAACTTCCCGATAAATCCCGGACGTTGTTTCCATTTTCGAAAAGCGGAATTTAATTTCAATGGATATTCGTGCGAGCCCGGTTGATGTGGGCAGATACCTCGAAAATCACATGTCCCGGTTGCCCTCATTTGTGGCACGAAACCCCCAGCTTCAGCAAGAAATTGTACAGGAAATTTCAAAAGCTGTCGACGGAATGTATCTAGTCCGTTTTGTCTGAGGCTACTTATCTTTTGTCATTGTGCTAAGAGTACAGGTTTCTTGTCGCCTACTTTCATCTCCACTCATTGATTGGCAAGAGGTCACCTAGGGCTGTACGCAACACATTACAAAAACTGCCATTCGGGTGCGAGGCTTATGACGCTATCTACAATGGAGCCATGGAACGGATTGAATAGCACACTTTCGATCAAACTCTGCTTGCAAAGAAAGTCTTATCCTGGATAATCTGCGCGAGGTGGTCGATGACTGTCATACAACTTCAACACGCTCTGGCAATTGAACTTGGCGACAAGGTCTTCGATGTAGATAATATCCCTGAGGTTAATGGTATAGTCTCTGTCTGTGCCGGCCTTATCACAATCAATGAGGAAACCCATATCGTCCGGCTTGTTCATTACACAACGCAGCAGTACTTGAAAGGACGTGGAGTTCATGGTTTCTTAATGCACATTGCGAAATCGGTCGAGTCTGTCTTACATATTTATCATTAGACGCTTTTGGAAGCGGAATATGCGAAACACAGGATACGTATATCTCGCGATTGGATCAGTTCCCACTCTACGAATAAGCGTCGAGAAATTGGGCTCATCATATCCAACAACAGTGTGGCACAACAGAAGAGAATTTGGTCCTTGAGCTCTTTTACGACATACTAAAAACAGCTGCGTGTTCTCAGGCATTGACAATAGGTCGTTATTACTCGTGGGCCTCTAAGACAATCTGGCTTGTCGGACCCCACGAAACTCAGGGACTCGTTCGGAGAGATGTAAGACTTACTAGGTGCGAAGATAAAATGAATACATAATGAATTGATATATAGAATGCCTGGTACCAGCTTGGTTCTAACAGCTTATATAAAGATAGCATCACATTGATATCCTTACAGTAGGAATATCTTACTCTCCGAATTTTAATCTTCAGCCTAAATATTAGTTATGGGCCGATACCATCCCACAGATAGCTGGGTTACTTACAACCCAGACAAGCCCCCCATTGATATTCTCAATATGGAGGTCTAAATTAATGCCCTGGAGTTCGCGGTAGCTTCCATCAGCGCAGGATAACTGAGCAACTAACCAGGGGCCATCGTCCCGGAAGTCCAAGTCGATTGCCTCGGCAGATTGACTGAATGCATTGACCTTGCGACTGAACCAACCTGACGTATAATTAGCGATGTCCATTTTAGAGATGATATCTAGGGATAGTATAAATGACCATCATCATTGCCAATGGCTTCATCGAGGTTGATGCTGGTGTCATTCCATTCACCATCACCGTCTTCGACGGTGGCATAGAGAATGGGCTGGCCGCTTTCTAATTCAATTCTGATGTCTCGGAAGAACTGGAGAATGACATTTTGGTGGGTTTAGGGGAATTGTTCGTAAGAAAAAATAAATGGAGGGATTCTGGAAATGAGGAAACTGAATGAGTCGGAAGAGACCACGATCAGAGGGAAGTTTCAATGTTTATATAGTATTTACCCCCTCCTATGCTGTCGTCAGCCTCGCAATGCAGAGTCCACAAAGTGTTATAAATGGAGTTTATATGCCATTTCAGCTGAGTTGTACAAGGTTAATGATGCTATCGACAACCACTCGGTTTAATTCGCGATGCAGAGACCCGCTGTGTCAAGTGGCTGCCTGAGTGATGAGGGCTATTGCAGCTTGGCGTTCCTTTGGGGGGTGGGGGTTTGACTGAGCAGTGACTGCTGCCAGAGTATACGAGCAAAAAAACCATGATTAAAAGGATGCAAATTACGAGAATCATACACATAGATATATACAGTATCTATATACATATTGTACATTGAGTTGGCACCAGTCTTGGCATGTTTGTCCCAGACCCACCCTTGAATAACTTCATCACTTCCCAAAACAGCCACCACCAAAACCACCCCAAATTGACCACACCCAAATCAATCCGGAGAACACAATGACATCCCTCCGACAGGCAACACTCACAACCCGCACCCTAACCTCCTTCCTCCGAACCACAACGCCGCACCGCTTCCATTCCACCACAACCGCACCTTCCTCCGTCTCCGCCGATGAACTCTCCCACTTCTCGGCGCTCGCCAGCAGCTGGTGGGATCCAATGGGCCCCTCGCGGGTCCTGCATTTGATGAATCCGCTTCGTCATGAATTCATTGCTTCCTGTTTGGCTGAGGGGCCGCCGGCGCATGAGCAACAACAACAAGCAGAACGAGGACAGGCGAACCTGCATTATCTAGATGTAGGCTGCGGGGGTGGAATCTTCGCAGAGTCGCTTGCGCGGACAATCCCATCTACAGGAAATAAGACGGTGACGCCTACCCGCGCCGCTTCAATCACAGCACTTGACCCTTCCTCCACACTTATACAAATCGCCCGCGAACACGCCCGCACCGATCCTGCGGTCGACACACACCTCCGCACTGGCCGATTTAACTACCAGAACCGAACGCTAGAAGATCTAATCGAGTCTTCTGCTACTACCGGAGAAAAGAAACAATTCGACATCGTCACCCTCTTCGAAGTTCTCGAGCACATCGACCCGTCTACCTCTTCGCCTCTTGCTTTCCTTACAAATTGTCTGCGTCTCGTGAAACCTGGTGGCTGGCTAGTTGGTTCGACGATCGCGCGCTCGTTCCCATCTTTCCTGGTGAACCAAGTTATTGCTGAAGCGCCGTGGCCGATTGGTGTTGTTCCTAGGGGAACGCATGAGTGGAGCAAGTTCGTGAACCCCGATGAGGTGAAGGCGTGGGTACAGGAGGGGTTGATGAGGGGGAGGGATGGGGCTGCTGAGAAGGCTGGAAGTGAGGCATTGCAAGGGTCGATGTGGAAGTGTGACGGTGTGATGTATTTCCCGGGGTTAGGGTGGAAGATTGTGAACGGGTCGGAGGACTGGGGGAATTACTTTTGGGCTGTTCGGAAGGGTGTTTAACGTGGTTTACGGTTGTATACTATGCATGTAATGTATGTATGATAGTAAAGAGAAGCGTGCTTTTATTATCATCCGTGACTTCCGTAGCTATCCAGGGGCCGCCTGGATTTTGTGATGACGGCCATGTTATGAATCATCAACCACGGCCCTTCCCCTTCCCTTTCTTCTTCTTTCCTTTCATCTCAGGCTCTGGAACACTAACCGTCCCCTGCTGCACATCCTCTCCCTGATCCATCAACCGCTGCGAACCGCTTATAAAAAAAGTAAGATCCCGATTCTGTTCACTCAAATCCGTATTCGTCACTTTAAGCCCCTTCACCTCTGTCGACAGAAACTCAATCCTCTTCAAAAGACTCTCATTCATCGTTTTCTCCTCCCGCCATTCCTTTTCCAGTTTCCGCGCCATACCCTCAAACTTCTCTGCGCGTTTCTCAGCACGGGCTTTATCGCGCTCGACCACAGGAAGCGTGTCGTGTTTTAGCTTATCGTATTGAGACTGGAGGTTTGTGAGGGCTAAGGTGGCTTTTTCAGCGGCTTCTTGGGCGGATGAGGCGGCGGCAGATGCTTGGGATGCTTTGTCTGCGGCTCGTTCCACGACTTCTTCGAAATAGGCGCGTTGGCTTTCGAGTTGGGAGGTTAGGAGATGTGTGTATTCGACGGACATGTTTTCGAGTTTCTCGCGGGGCACGGCGTCGGTCCAGTCGGGTGGATCGAGAGCGCTGTTATCTGCTGCTGGGAGTTCCACGAGTTTGCCATCGCCTTTGTTTTGGATGATGCGGTGGACGTAGGCGTCTCCGACGTAATCCCAGACTCGTTGCGTGGCAAGGTCCATTGCAAAAGCATGGGTGCTTTCTTTGAAGTGCTCGTAGGCGTGTGCACCGTCGTAACGACCGCAGCCTACCGTTCCGCAGATCAGACATACCCAAAGGTTGATATCTGAGTGACACACGTGGCATTCTGCTGGCTCATCTTCAAGGGATAGGCTCTGGCTGGTTCTGCGGAAGTCATCTTGCGTGTAGCGGCATACCGGACAGCCACTGCCTTTCCATTTCTGTAGACATGTACAATGGAAGACGTGCTGGCAGATGATGGTCAATAGGCCGGTGGTCTCGTCCATGCGCTCAAGACAGACTGGACATGTGGGTAACTCTATGAGTGAAGGTGTTCGTGGTGCGAGTGGTTTGGTGGATAGAGTTGCAGAGGGCATAGCGCTCGATTGGTTTTGAGAAGAGATGCTTCCTCTCTTGGGACTGTTTGCGGCAAGAGTATTTTGGAATGAGCTACCAAGCCCTGATGGTGTCCCAGGTTCTACAGACTGGATCTCAACCGTATTCACGAATACAACATGGCAAGTTTCGGGCTAGACAGTTAGCATAGCTCAACAAAAAAGCGAACACAAGAACTAACCTCCATACTATTAAAAACCTTCCCATTCCACACCCTCTGCCACTCCTTCGCCTTTTTCCCACTCCGAAACTTCATCAAAACCATATACCGGTTCGCCCTCGCCGTCCTAATCATTCTAAAATGACTAACGTCGTCCATAGTCGTCTCCCCCACAAACCCCAGAAAATCCGACGGCGACAAATACGACGGCACAGCCAGAATACACAACGTCGTACATTCCTCATCCGGTGAATCCCCTTCCACACGGGTATCCCCATAACATCCAAACTGATCGCCCGGCCGCCTCGCCGCAGCCGACGACCCCTTCAACTCCGCCGGATAGTCATCCTCAATCAAATATGGAGTCTCCTGCGCGTCTCGATACAAATGCACTATACCCCAGACACTATCCGTCGTTTCCTGGTCAAGCGGTATGTATCGCCCCTTCGTACGGAGTCCACCAAGGATATCCGTCCCGATGCCCGTCGTGACCGGGTTGTCCGTGAAATGGACCTTTCGTTTCGAAGAGGGCGTTGTCGTGGAGTCTTCTCTATCGGCTAGGGATACCATGTCAATGCACTCGATGGATACTTTGTCCAATCGCTTATCGTGTTGAATGTCGCTAGCGCTGCTATGCGATTTCGCTTGAGGATGAGGGGTAATGGTATTATTATTGGTCGTAGGGATGGCGTTATCGACGACGCGGGTATTGCTAACAGAGCTCGACGATGATCTGATAGGTAGATTCGGAGGGGAGGAACATTTGCTCTTATCGCTGGGAGAAGCGCGTGAGCGTCGACTTGAGGGCCGAATGGGTTTCTGGAACGGACGTAAAGCTTCGCATGCGGAGTCAAACGATAGCGAGGTCGACTGATCGTCCACACAGGAAGCAGCTCCAAGGTCAGTTAAAGGATGGGCAAATAACTCGATCGCAAGATGATAAAAGTATGAGGGCATCCCGACCAAGGCTCACATTCTGAAGCTCTGCAATGATTACTCCACGAATCTTATGAGCTGTACAAAAAAGGCTATGCAACGATTATGCTTAGATGATCCCTTAGTCATCCGCCTTGTGGGGAATGCGACGTGGCAAAGAAAGCTACAGTATGGAAGGTGGATAAGGTGGATAACAGGTGGATAACTACGGGTGCCTACTATCAGGAGATGATCGAGAAATGTCAAAAGACTACCCATGCCTGGGCTGAATTCCAAGAATAGAAACTATATAAGCGCCATGTCTATGGCGAATAGAAGAGAAAGGTATGCCCGTTAAGCCGTATCAAAAAGAGCCATGTAGTAAAAAGGAAAGCCATCCAAACGCCATGCAGGCCATTCAACCCATAGACGGATCATTAAAACAAGTAAAACGAGGGAATCAAAAACAAATGGTCGTCGATCATTCAGTTTCCGCCACGGAGACGAAGGACCAGGTGGAGCGTGCTCTCCTTCTGGATGTTGTAGTCGGAAAGAGTGCGCCCATCTTCCAACTGCTTACCAGCAAAGATGAGACGCTGCTGGTCCGGCGGGATACCCTCCTTGTCCTGAATCTTGCTCTTCACATTGTCGATTGTGTCGGAGCTTTCAACTTCCAATGTAATTGTCTTTCCAGTGAGGGTCTTGACGAAAATCTGCATACCACCACGGAGACGAAGGACAAGGTGAAGAGTGGATTCTTTCTGGATGTTGTAGTCCGAGAGGGTGCGACCATCCTCAAGCTGCTTTCCGGCAAAAATGAGACGCTGTTGGTCGGGAGGAATACCTTCCTTGTCTTGGATCTTTGACTTGACGTTGTCGATCGTGTCGGACGACTCCACTTCCAGAGTGATGGTCTTTCCGGTCAGGGTCTTAACGAAGATCTGCATACCACCACGCAGACGCAACACCAAGTGCAAGGTGGACTCCTTCTGAATGTTGTAGTCAGACAACGTACGACCATCCTCGAGCTGCTTGCCGGCGAAGATCAAACGCTGTTGGTCAGGAGGAATGCCTTCCTTGTCCTGGATCTTCGACTTGACATTATCGATTGTGTCGCTGGACTCAACCTCGAGGGTGATGGTCTTGCCAGTGAGGGTCTTGACGACTTAAAGAGACAAAAGTTAGCAATGAGTCATAATCAAGATATAGTTGCCTAAGGACTTACAAATCTGCATGCCACCACGAAGACGGAGAACCAGATGCAGGGTAGACTCCTTCTGGATGTTATAGTCGGAAAGGGTACGGCCGTCCTCGAGTTGCTTTCCAGCAAAGATCAAACGCTGTTGGTCAGGAGGGATTCCCTCCTTGTCTTGGATCTTGCTCTTGACGTTGTCGATGGTGTCGCTCGACTCGACCTCAAGGGTGATGGTCTTGCCGGTAACTATAGCGAAAGCAAGTCAGTGAGGAAGTTCAAGTGGCGGTGGCGTTGTACCACCAGAGAAAGGGTGGAAGGGAGAGGGATAACTCACGAGTCTTGACGAAAATCTGCATAGTGACGGCGAAAGGAAAAGAGAAACCGGTTACGCAGTAGTTAGAGATGACGGTATTTATTCGAAAGAAGTAAAGAGGAGAGACAGATGGTAGGGAGAGGTAAGAGTTGGAAAGAAGGAGAAGATTAAATGGTAGAAGGAAGGAAAAAAGAAGAGATGATCAACGTGGCAGACGGGCGAGCTTTAAGTACCTGGGAGGTGAGGGGAAGAAAGGACAGAGAGCGAGAAAGAGGCGGAGGCGAAGCGCCTTAGTCAGAGTGTCCGGCGAACGAGAGCGATGGCGCCAGTCGTCACGGGGGGCGGATAACGTGATGCAAGCGCCATTTTCCCCGAACAGGAAGGCAGAATGACCGGGGGAAACTGCTAGAAAGGTCCTGATCGATGACTCAGGCAGGCAAAGTCAGTCCATGACCGCGAATGATGTACAAGTATGTGCTGGTAATTCCTGGATTCTACCAGTTTTCTGCAGTCTTAAGCCAGAGTTATCCCGTTCTCGTGCCTGTGCTATTCTTATGCGATTCACCGCCACTGCCAGATGACGCCACCAGCCGTATCTCATACCGACGGGGGCGGCCGGGATACTCGCGTGTCTGGTTATGGTAACTCTGTTTCCCCTGAGTCTCCTGGGATACCTTTTTCACCTTTTGCACCTTCTTCTGTCTGCATATACTACTGACTGTATCTTATACTACAAGTACCTTGTAGACTCCTTATCATACGCTACCCCGATCGATGACGTGTGGTGCCTTATCACTGCTCCATCGTCGGCTAATAGCGGGTCAGGTGATCGTCGCATCCGGCGCTTTTCCGGGGTCATTTCGGAAGGCGGTGAATGCAAAGACCGGGGTAGGAGCAAACAAACGGTTTCTATAGACCTGCATGATTGCACTTAGGCGCCTTGAATCCTTACATGTCGTCTGCTTGCAGACAGCTATCATGCCAATAATGCCTCTCCTTCGCGAAAAGATCAACTGTTCCGCCCGGATAGAGCAGGTCAACATTCCCCACCGGCCGAGGTACTCCTGATAAGCAAAGGAATTCTGATCGGATCTTAGAAAGCGCCGTTGGACTAAAGCTGTCACAAAACCAGTCTGCAAATCGACATGACACTGGACAGAATGAATTGAACTGAGATACCAATTGGCTTTTCAAAACCAATCCCAAATCAATAGGGCCGCATCGTAGCCTGAATTTCAATCCTCGTTGATGCTTCTTATTCTTCGTCAAGCCCAGGGAGCTCGAGGTCCCCTGGGTCCTCATCGACATCGTCTTCATCATCTTTGATGCCTCTGTTTCCTCCCAGAAGATCCTATATTGATTGGCGAAATGACCTAGCAACCTAATATGCATTGATTATCCAAAATCTAGGCGACACTTACCGAGGTTGCTTGCTGTGTTCTTTGTCAGCCTGTTGTTGCAATATAGTGCAATCAAGACCCATGCGGAAATAATTATCCTATTTATAAGGTCACCCACAAGAGCTCGATGGGAGTTTGTGGACTGTATTTCTTGTCCAAAAGCGGAGCCCACTTGATGCCCATTCAGAGCAGACCTAACATAAGCTAGGGGTATTATTATTACTATTTAATCAAGTTTATTGTCCATATCAAGCCCTAAAGCTATGACAGACCATGGGTAGAAATGCCGAAAAGATCAAGAAAATCTGCATATTGGAGTAATGAAGAGATATCTGGGATTGGATCCCTATATAACCTACAATTTCTGTATTCGGTAACTTTATCCTGATTTCCCGGCAACGCCCAAACTGATCGTAATTGTCCAGCTGCTCGACCAAGGCTGCATCTGCATCTGCGTCGTAGCCTTAATCACACCTCCTAATCAAATGCTATTGTCATTATAATGTCTTGGGCGCCCTCATTGCTGCTCTTCATGCAGTCGACCTAGTCGTCACTCTGGGGACCAATATTAGGGTCATTGTCACTGTTTCTGCTTTTGTTCTGATCGTCGTTGCTTCCTAGCAGGTCCCATATCCGTCGAAGAATAGCTACTCAGCAACCTGACATTGCTGCAGAGGTAGACTAGCCGCCGGACCCCTGTACTTAAATTCACGATGTCCTATACCTTTATGTAAGTCTGAGGAATAATAGTGTACTCGTGGGTTCGATACTTATCTTTAAATTGCCCGCAAGGTCAGGAAGAAGAGCTCAACGGTGATTGATAGTTTGTATATCTCGTAAGTCGACAATGAGACATATCTGCCCCAGCTCATTGCAGCGGTTCGGAACAGGGATGGCGTAAGCCAATGGGAGAATAGCGGAAACGAAATAAAAAGCTGCATACTGGAATAATGAAGAGAGCTCGGAAGTGCAGAACTTGATAATATCGATACCGGGTAGTTATTTTACGAGAAAAAGAATGGGGAACGTACACGAAGCAAAGGTTGCATTGTAGATATAATAGATATCACGTGTTCTGCATAGTATTCAGGCTAATGATGTGACATGTGATGCTTCTAATGCGTAACACAGTCTTCAGTGCGCATTTATGTATATTGGATGGGTCTTACTTTCAATGCTGTGCATCAACTGACCAGGAGAACATTGTATTACTAGTAACTTGACGCTATGATCGCCTTTACCGTATTAAGGATCTTGCATTGGAAGAACCGTTTGTGGAGTAGGGAATACGGCATATTTTTACACGGCCTGATTTGTGTCGGCACTAGTATTATTGCCATCCTCGTCCTCGCCTTCATCTTCATCATAGTCATCGTCATCAATGCCGAGCTCCAAATGATTATCTTTGTCGTCGCCATCACTGGAGCCCTTCTGCTTCTGCGCATTGAGTACTGTATCAATGCTATTGAGCTTCTGTCCAAAGATTAACGACAGGAATGGCGTAGGCCAATGGAAGAAGCGCCAAAAGGATGTGGGGAAGCTGCATCTTATTGACGGGGACTTGATATTTGGAATTGGATGATTGGTATATCACGGAGTAAGTTGGGGAAAACAATGAGCGTGGAAGATTGAAAATACTCATATAGCTTGCCATGCATGTGCATAGAGTTCACAGCATTGATGTGATATATTGATGGATTTTGCGTCAACAAGAACTGACTTCCACCCCGCGTTTAGCTATAGCTAAAGAACCCGAATTACTCTGCGGACCACAGACGGTGAGAAACACTGTACGAAGTACAGGTAATATATGAATACATACACAATACTTCGCAATCCAACTAAATATTGGAAGACTGCTACATCTTTCTAGTAAGGGCTAACCAGGAGGAATACTTTGAATTAAGACCAAATAGTATTAGCTCGAAAAGTATTCTAACCACATTTAGTCTAACTGGGGACTCCGTCTGCGCTATAACGTATCGAAATCAGACCTCAGGATAACACATTACTGAACCAAGCCCGGTTATCAGCGTCCCCAAGATTGGCTCACCCTCACATTCGCAGTATAGCCCCGATCCCACTTTCTAGCTAGTACTGTCGTTGAGGTTGTCCCCAGAATCGTCGCCATTGTCCTCGCGATTGTAATCTCCGTAATTTCCGATGAAATTAGTCTGATCGACGTTGACGTCGACCAACATGTCCTATATCCATCGACAGATGTGATTAGCAACCATCACTCATTATCCAAAGCAAACCAACCGTAGCCAGTACTCACATGCACAGATTCCTATATTCCCATGTCAGCATATGTCATACGGTCTCCACAGTCCACATTCTTGCTAACTTACCCCCAAGCCACTAAGAATATCCTCAAAATCCCGACGGCGGTTGCCGTTGAAGCACTTCTCCAGCTCCCTGTGTATCGCGGGCTGAGCGACTAGGAGCTCTCCGAGATTCTTCACTCCATGCTCGGTCATGTTGGTTCGGTCGATCTCAGCGAGGGCAGTGAGCGTTTCATCGAGCTGCTGGAGTTCGAGGCAGCGGGATGGGATGGGGTTGGCGTAGGCCAGGGGAAGGAGAGATAGAAAGATGGAGAGGAAGTGCATTTTGAAGTGGTGAAGTTTGAATGAGAGACTTGAAAGTTGGATGGATCGAATGAGTGTGATGGTTTGAGTTGATGAGAGGTAAACGACCTGGGAGGCTGGGATGCTTATATAGCTTTTCTAGGAGATTAGAGACTGGGATGTGATTATTAGGTGTCCAGCGCAGGTCGTACTAAATTTAATATTCTATTACATTGAACTCATCTTTCTACCCTATATAGTGACGATCATCATATTTTGTATCGGGTACCAGCAATATGGCACCACCGTTGGATCGTGGCATCCCGGTGTCGGTCCTACCTTGATGGATACGTATAACCGAAGCTTTTAATTGAGCGACTTCGCAAACAAGGATTGAGAAGTAGAATATAGGAAGACGATGTAAGCTCTAGTACTCGCTTTTAGGGTCTTCATAGCGTCATTGGCAACTGCATATTTTATACCGAGTACCTATACTCTTCCAAATTTACGTTAAGGATTGATCGGGTAAAGTGGTATGTACAGTGATAAATCTGGGTTGACCATCAGCAATATAACTTGCACCACCCAGGTTACACATGCTGCAGGGGCAATACGACAACAGCCCGAGAAATGCAGGCATGACCCCTGTAGAGCTCTTTGTCTATAGTTTCTATGTGATTCTGGCTCGAAAGTAATACTACTATATACAGTTACTAGAAACGAGGCTCTATTTCTCTTTGATACTATGAGACCTTCGGACGGCCAGCACTCGAGGAATTCCATTCAGATTTGCATCTCGGTAAATCGTACTAATGCCGTACCACATGAAGTAATGGCTTGAATTGAACATGGTTGCTTATAATCAAGCACTCATTCTTTGAGCCAATAGTGACTTGCGATAATCTGAAAGTAGCACAAGCATTTTAATGATTTGTGATACCCGTTGCGGATATGGAATCAAGCAATTTGTCGTTTTATTTTCCTTGTCTCGGCTCCTATCCTCGAGAATAACGCCTTTACCTCGCCGTTTGCCGGTGTCACAGGTACCCGAGACCCGTGTTACATCATGCATTCCACTCAATCAAATGTTCCTGCATATGTGGGAAAGAGATGAGCTATAAAAAGCGTTGTACTTTTTGGTGTTCATATAAAACATTAGCACTCATAACCATGAGGGTATCTTGTGTCGTCACACATCTTTGAGTAGTACGGAATGCATATGGTCACTGGGGACTCTTACGAGCTTTAATATTGTGCGGTCTTTCTGGATCGAGCCCCAATGTGTTTCATAAAGTAACTTCTTTCTGCACTACGTGATTGGTGGATTCATTATTATCTTTGATCATCCGAGACGCATTTAGTGTATGCGATATCCTTAGGGCTGCACATGTTCAATCCAAACTACCCCTCCTCGTACTATCAGTATACTTGCTATCCTCGCTTACCTCAAAACCACACCGCGATAACCCTATCCAAAGCACGACATCCACCAAACCAATCATAGGGGTTCAAAAGGAAAAAAAAAAAAAATAAAGCACAACCCGCATATACCGAATCCCGAGTTAACTCCAGAAATTCTTCAGCTCCTCCATTCCTATCTCCATCTATCTCTGTCTATCCCCTATTCGATATCCACTTCTGTACTGCGTACAAGTCATACAGTACGGATTACTCCGCGGATTCTATAGTCACCCCACAAGCACGACCCAGATTACTTGTACAATACACCAACAATCAACACCCCCCACGCACGCCACTAAACCTGATCCAACCGAATAAACCAAAAAGAAAAAGAAACGAACCCTGGAAAAAGAAATACAAACGGCCCAGTGGGTCCGGTCCGGTTCGGTCCTCCTACGGAGCACAACCTACTTGACTCGGTGGCCTGTACAAACCCAGATCCACCACTCTATTCAACTACTACTGTATACCAATGTACTTCGACTGTAATATACTCCGTAGACACTCGATCAACTCACTGTAAGCGGACACAATACTGCAAACAGACTAGAACACCATGTGGGAATTCAATAGTCGGAACCACTTCCCTGCCAAACGTGGTTCAGATAAAATAGCGGTCTGTGCAGGATACGTCTGCCCTATTCCATATTCGTATAGAGCATAGAGTAGGGACTCCGTTCTTGTACAGATACGCAGGCTCGATATCCGTGCTTTGAAATCTGAAATCTAAAAGTCCATTTATTTAGGAATATTTGTACTCTGTACACGTACTCGAGTCAATAAAGTATGGGGCGAAAGGGTGGTTGTACATGATACAAGCGCAGCTCGTCAGCTCTGGAAAATCCCCGAAATGGCGGTGTTCAGTTGTTCACTGCCTCTTCGCCTCTTCTTTATAAATAGAGACTCACTTCACTCGCTCGACTCCTGAATCCTGATCCCTGATCAACATCGAATGGATACCAACTGTGGGGATAAGAGTGCCGTACGAACCATACTGTAAAGACTAAAGACTATATGCAAAACGACTATATTGGTAGATCGACTAAATTTATGAAAATAAAGCATAAACCAAACGTTGACAACAACTCGGACCATCAACTCCCTCCTGCCAATCATCTGCGTCTTCATAACTGTACTGGGAACTTCATCATAACGTTCGTGATCCTCATCATCGCTATGTAAATACGGAGGCAAAAACGTATACCACTGAGAAGGCAAAGTAATAAAAAATGTAAAAAGAAACAAAATAACACAGAAAAATAACGAATAACATATAACATCATGATCATCGCTTAAAGCTAGAAACTCGTAAAGAAAGACATTTCCGAAGTAAAAGAAAAGGAAAGAACAAGTTTCATCAAGAAACATGGAGACGGAGGCATGAAGAAAATTGAAAGGAATGATAGCGCTCGCTATGTAACGTCTCATAATCATGAAAATGTCGGCATATCTCATATAGGTTCTTCGTAGTAGGATCGTGCTTCATGCCGTTGAATCTTTGCAGCCGTTATATATCCGAGAAAAATATAACACGCGTAAATGAACCTTCAACCTCGAAATCAAACAGGGGTCTTTTTTTCTGTCGCTTAATTGGCACGGATAACAAGTCGCGAAATGAATTTATTCGATAAGCAGTCAAAGTCACTACGGTCGAATTTCGAGTTACTACTCCGGCTCCGCAGGTAGTTCTCTGCAAGGTACGTTAGCGACTACCTCACAAGAAAGCTCGTAGTGACATTTCCCATACCGTGTTGTGTAACATGTTGCCGGACTTCGGTCATAGTGCTGCACACATCGGGGTTGGAGGCCAGCAAGTGGTGGTGTTTTTGGGTTTCCCAGTCTGTGAAAGCGGGCAACTTCTGCGAGATTGCCTGGAACAAGCCGACAATAACACCAACTGGCGTTGTCTCCATGTCATTGCAGAATTTGTCCACGGAGGCAGCATCCTAAAATCATTAGTCTCAATGCCCAGATGAAAAGCAACAGAAAACTCACCGGTGTGCGATAATGCGAGTCGAATTGCATCTCTTCCCACACAGCCAAGAGAATGCAGGCCAGAATGAAGATGGTAGGCCAGTTCTTGAGCTTGTCACCACTGTAGACACTCGAGTACAGAGCAGAAAGCTCCTCCAAAACGTCCTTTTGCAATTCACGCCACATGTTGGCCATCGCGCACTTGATTTGGAAGTTGATCATGACCGGTGCCATAGTCTTGCCGCTGAACTTGGACGAACCGTCCCGAATCTTGCCCAGAAATTCGTCTTCCTCTCCCAGACCCTCGACCATGGTAACATGCAGAGTCAGGTTGTAGGCAACGATCAACTTCAGAGCCTTGCGGATAACAGGCAGCTTCGTGCGGTAGTAGTAGCGGAAGGCCGTCTTGAGCATCTGTGTCAGGAATGGTGTACCCTCGAAGTAGTCATCGACAAACTTCTCAAAAGTGCCGTTTCCATCGATATGGCGGTCGAGGTAGTCGGACAACATAGCATGTGAGATGCCCTCCATACCAGCGGACAGTTTGGCCGTCTCCACTTCGTACTGGGTCGGTTCGCGGTTCATCGTCTCAACCCAGTCAATACTGAAACATTGCTCGTCACGCACATAGACTTCCCGAGCGTTAATTGGGAGAATCTGGCCATAGCCGTGGGTGATGAAGAGAGTTCGTTCGTGTTCCGAGAATCCCTTGATGTTGCCCACCGAGAAGCCCATCGAGATATGGCGTTCGTAGTCGGCCTTCCAGTCCTTCATGAAGTATCCAATCTCCTTGATGTCAATACGAGTGCAAGGCACCTGCCAGAGACGAGCATGCGAAGGCTGGCAACCAGCACAAGGTTCACCTTTGTCACACTATTCACCATTGATCAGCTTCGGCCCTTTCATGGTACATTGCAACAAGGGAACTTACCGTCTTCTTCAGGAACTTGCAACGCAAGCAAGCCCTCAGCTTCCGGATCTCACTGGCCTGTTTCCTTTGATCCGGCTTGAGAGGGCCCTTACGCTTACCCACTCGCTTCTCGGTTTCGGGTTTCCCGTTCTGCGACTGCTTGCGAACCTTAGTGTCGTTCGTCTTGGCGGCGATAGGACTCTTCCGCGACGGTTTCCGGGTGGTCGGAGAGACAGAAGAGGAAGCGGTCGACGAGGTCGACCCCGTGGACCTATGAGATACGGCTGAGCGCGTCGGCGACGTCGATTTCTTGCCTGGTACAGGAATGGGCCGCACAATAGCCACGGGGCTAACAGCAGTAGGGGACTGAGAACCGTGCGAGGTGTGGTCGAACGACACGCGACGGTTCACGGGCATGAAGGGGGACTCCAGATTGGTCTCCGAAGTAGGAGAGTTGATGGGGTTCGAAATGTCAACCCAACTACCGTAGGAGCCCGAGTACGACGACTCAGAGAGACTCCTGTCATGCAACGTCTGGTTGGGGTTGATGAACAAGCCCTGCTCAGGGAAAGAGAAGTCGATAGAACGACGTTCGATAGTGTTCCAACCATTGTCACTGCTCGAACTGCCCAAGGACCGGACCTCGAGGTATGTATCGGCAGGCGAGCTGCTGTCAATCACGTTGGGTGGTGCTGAGTAAGGAGACATGTCCGGAAGACCGTGAGTCTGAGGGAAAGCCATCAGATCAGGCTGAAGGTCCTGGTAAGGGAACATCATATCGACGGGGGCTGACAGGGACAGATAGGAACCGTCCAGTAAGCCTGTGCTCATCTGGCCGTGGGGAGCCGCAGGCATCAGGTCCATGGGAGGGGAAGACTGGATGGGCATCCCGTAGCTGGCGGCGGTAGTGGTGAATGGAGGAGCGGAGGTAGGGTCATCGTGCTGCGGCGGTGGGGGAGGAGAGTATTGAAGGTGAGAAGGGAATTGCTGGAATTGCCAATCGACCATCAATGGGTCGTGAGCAGCGATGGTTTGGTCATAGGGATGACCGGTGGTGGTAGCGGCCTGCAGGGGCGAGATATCGCGTTGTACCCGAGCCGATTGGTGGTGATGGTGCTGGGCGTGATGGTGGTGGTGCGGATGTTGATGAGCTTGAGCAAGATGATGGTGGTGGTGGTGAGAATGTTGGTCCACGGCCACAGGCCAGGAGTGAGACTGAAGATAGCCTCTCGAGTCGTAGTCGAGCCCGATAAGGCCATCACTGGAAATATCAACATTCGACATGGTTCAACACTATGTACGGAGGAATTGCGGTGGTAATAGTGGTGGTTGACAAAAAGGCCGGTCAACAAATGAGACACAATTGAGGGTTCAATTCATTCACAAGAAATGAAATGAAAAATAGCAAAGCGACAAAAAAAAACAGCAAAAAAAAAAAATCAGCCTTGACACAGGTACAAAAGAAATCCGACTACAGACAGCAAAAAAGAAAAGAGAAAAAATCAACGAAAGAGACGCAAAGAAAAGAAAAAGAAATAATTCGGGGATGATAAGAGAGAATAAGCCCAGCAGTTCCCAAAAAGAGACCGATAAAAAGAGAAGAGAATTGGCCAGCAAGCGAAGAGAAGTGAAAGCAGATGATACAGAGTACTAATGGAAGTGAACAAGCGAAAGAGAGCGAGATACATACACTTACAGCCTGTCTCTCTCCACGGTCCAGAGCGGTGGGGAAGAACCGCCGGCAAAACAGCGGTGAGCATGAGGGCGGGTCACGCTAGGGGATCCCGGCAGCTAGCGTGGTGATGATTGGTTGGGGGAGGCAATTACCGTAATGAGATTACTATGATAAAATACAGCCAATGCTAATGCCACGGTGGCGCTGCTGGACCCATGACTATCAGAGTCTATCCAAGTGGATGTTTCTGCCATACATAGTCAGGCTGCTATGACACGATCTTGTACTCTGCAGTCAGTACTCGTATTATATACCCGACCATAGCATCGATACCCCTGGTACTTGTACCGGTACCAATACTCCCCTGGAACATACCGGCCTGTCATTGGAACATTCTCGGAAAGGAAGATCAGTGGATCTCCAGATCCTCTCTCTGGCCGTGGAAATAATACCGTCAATACGTGGCATCGGACTGACCCCGCGGTGGACCAGCCAGTGACCCGTGCTGGTTGATACCATTCATTATTACCGTATCGTCACCAATCTTACTCAGCCTCGGAAATGCTTCTTCCACGAACAGAAAAGGCATTTGGATACCTAGAATGAGGCTTCAAGATGTACTCCATAATCCGTACAACTGTGCAAGTACACGCATGCACCCCCGGATGCCTGTACAAGTACCTCCCAAGTATTCGATTTCGATAGTCATCACTGACTGACCATTGATGAAATCATATCCCTTGCCCGCGTCTCAACCGGTACTCAACCTGGTTAGGACCAAGTCATAATAATGATAGATCAGATCATATCATGCATTAACGGCCAATACCGACCATACATGATACGACTAAAGAAGGACCTTGAGGAGTCTGCAGATCGAGTTAAGTCACCTTTTACAATAGCCCTCTTTTCCTCTGCTCGGCCTGCATGAAACATGTCAGTACTGATTGTTGACTTGCAGCCGGCCACGCCAGCGGTGCAAGCCATACATTCTGTGTTGAAAGAGAGTGCGTATACCGTAGAGTATTTGCAAGTATGCAATGCACTCTCAAGCAATGGGAAAAATACGGTCGAATGATTGGGATGCAGAGTTTTTCTTTGAATCGCCAGATTCAGTCAATTGTCCGTTAACTTTCGCCCGATAAAAATAGGGCCAACTTGGATCGACGCAAGCCATCGTGTGGGCTGGTCAAATCGTGATACTTCGGACTAGACTAGTTTCTCGCGGATGCATTGCCCGATTGCCCGCAGAGTATGTCTTTGCGAGTGTATATACGTACATAGTGTCTGTCGGGTGTCGTAGTCGGAAGCTCGTGATGGCGACGATTCACGCAAGAAAAAATATGGGTTGGTCGATGCAGATCACAGGACCAAGAGTCATTTTTCATCCCACTTACTCATTTGGTCGAAGCGCCTCAATAACACTTTTGTACTCCAACCATCACTATACAAACCATTGAGATCGAGATAGCATAGTCATTCACAGACACTGTGTTACTCCCTTCGATACATACTCGAATATTGTATGGAACTCCGTACAGTGACAGCGGAACAACTGCACAGTTGGCTCTCTTGCCCCACCAAACAAGACAATGGCACCGCCCTTCTGTATTCATTCTCCAGGCCATCCAAACAGAGAACAATATTAAGCAATCTCAATTCAATCTATCTACACCCATGATTTCATCCAAGTGAACAAAGAATCAAAAACATTAGATATACTGCCAGGAGCCCATGCCCGTCATCGCTGTCACGGGCAAGCAGCGTCGAAAAGTCCGCTTTTCCAATAACCGCCCAACCACCACCAACAGCAACAACCTGCAAGCCACAAGCAACATACCTGCACCCACTGCAGCCTCAAACCCTATCGCTTCCAAATCAAGTACAAAGACTATCATGAGTATCACTACGGCAGTACGCCCGGGGGTCCCGGCTCTCTTTACTGAACCTCCAGCTATACACGACCCGCTTACGACAGAGACCTCTGAGCTCCAAGAACAGACGGTCGAGAAATGTTTGCCCTTTTTGCAAGGTATTCAAAAATCGCAACGGGGGCCTTTTAGCCGGCATGGGGTACCGGCACTTAGACGGGATGACCATATCGGTTTCCTGTATGATTCCCTGGAGGAATATCCAGACGACTTTGTAGCACTGGATGCTAGTCGTCCCTGGATGTGTTATTGGGCTCTTGCGGGGTTATCCCTACTTGGCGAGGATGTCAGTAAATTTCGTCAACGGTAGGGATCATGATCATCACTGATAAGCGGGAAATATCGTTTTTTGACTTCGTGACTTGTACAGGGTGATTGCTACTTTTACGCCCATGCAGAACCCCACCGGGGGCTTTGGCGGGGGGCATGGTCAGATGTCTCATAGTGCCTCGAGTTACGCTGCCGTGCTCACCCTGGCTATGGTCGGGGGTGAAGAAGCCTATCGGCTGATTGATCGGAGGGGAATGTGAGTTGTCCTTGTCCTGTAGCCGTTTTGCCAGGTCGTGCCGGATTTATAACTTGAATTGTTTCAGGTGGAGCTGGTTGGGGAAACTAAAACAACCAGACGGAGGCTTTAGAATCTGCGAGAACGGCGAAGAGGATGTGAGGTAGGCTGTTTTAGGCCCTATCATTTGTTGCATGGTGCGTTTCGCTGACAACTTCGCAGGGGCGCGTATTGTGCTATGGTGATCATCTCATTACTCGACCTGCCACTTGAGTTACCCCCGGATGCGCCAGCTCGCCAATATGGTCTAGAAACGTTTACAAGTGGCCTTCCGGAGTATCTATCAAGATGTGAGAAACTTTATCTCCACGTGATGGCGAACCGAGCTAACGATAATCATTTACAGGCCAGACATTCGAGGGAGGGATGTCCGGAAGTCCTGGTACGGAAGCGCATGGAGCCTATGCTTTTTGTGCTCTGGCGTGTCTTTGCATTCTGGGCCGGCCTGAAAAGGTTATCCCAAGGTAAGATGAAGATCAATGGGCATACATACATTCCGCCATTGGTTACTAAGTCTCTTTCAGGTATATGGATGTTTCCCTGCTTTTGTCCTGGCTCTCCGCTCGTCAATATGCCCCCGAAGGAGGATTTGCGGGGCGGACCAACAAATTAGTAGACGGGTGCTACAGTCACTGGGTGGGCGGCTGCTGGCCATTGGTTCAATCTGCTTTAGACGGTATGCAACCAGCCGCCGCTCCGAACAAAGCCTCTGGCAATCTCTACAGCCGGGAAGGTTTGACGCGATACATCCTGAGTTGTTGTCAAGCTAAGCAAGGACTGCGGGATAAACCTGGAAAGTAAGCAAAGCTTTTTCCATTAACCTTAGTGAGAAACTTGCTAACAGGGAGCACAGACATCCCGATTCGTACCACACCTGCTACACGCTGACAGGCCTGAGCACGACGCAGCATCGGCATTACCATACAGACACGAGCGCCACTTCCAAGGAACCCTTTACGTCGGCGTTTTCCTGGAAATATACGCCCGTTTCTAGCAACGTCAATGACGACACAGATGTAAGTGTCTTCGAAGAGGCAGACCGAGTGAACCCGGCGCACCCGCTGTATGTTATCCCCCACCAAGCGGTCGAAGACATGCGAGTTTGGTACGAGAAGGAGCCATTGGAGTTTGCATAGCATAGCCGATACCATCATACCTCACGGAGTATCCGTACATAGCTTGGAAAGCAGAAGGAAGGAAGAAAATGGAATTCTGGCGAATCGACCTCGAAGCCTTCCTTTCCCCCCCTTACTTCGTACGCGTAGGGTACAGCGTGCCTCGTACAGATCATGGTGCGTCCGGACCATGGGGGAGGGCGACAGCTGTCATGCTCATGGATCTTTTATCCCATTGCTTATCTCCACAGAACAACTCATCGCTGCATATCCCCAGTACGATACGGACTCGAGCTTGCCGCCCCTTTTGTTTTCAGTTTTTACCAGGGATTCCTTGTACTTTGGCTATCGCATCGCATTTTGTTACTCGAAACGAAGAGTATTATTGTCACCTGTACTCGGTACTCCGAACGGAGTCATGCCCTCTAACCTGCCCCTCTGATAAAAATAAAATAAACTCAAGTCCGAGAACGAGTCCGAGTCAAGCGGTCAATATCTAAATGCCAACCTCCACCCGGCGTAATTGCGAACGCGACGAAAAAAGATAAGCCAAATCTATTCAAATAACCACAGTTCAAAACCGTCTATTCCATTTTCAACCGACAATATGCCTGTTTTCCTTTTTCTTTTCGAGGCAACGAGGCAACGAGTCAAGGACTTGGCTCCGCAGAATAATAAACCTCCGAGGGGCATGATTTGAATGGCTATGAGCGATGCCAGCACATCAAACATCGCCGTTGCAACTGACAAAACAAAAGAAGCTCCCAGCAGAGCAATAAGCGTAGTTAGTTTACCTTATTGATACTCGGTAGCTGTCGAGATTTGGAAATGTGCCCCACGTTGGTGTTTTGTTTTCTCAACATTTTTTTTTCTCTCTCTTTATTGTCGTTCAATTGAGCAATAAAACAGTTAAGAATCTATGTCTATTGTACTTCTATATCCATACTCTACGGAAAAAGCACGTCCATGAGCCATTGAATCCAGTCCAATCACAATGTACTACGTCCTCTATCTAAGCAGTACGTCTCCCCGCCAAAGCTTCCAACCCAGCCCATCAACCACCCATCTTTAACCACTCCAAACCAAAACTAACAAAAAGCCAGGCCTCTGCAAACGCCGTCACTGGCCCGACCCCCTCTACTCCTCCTACAAAACCACAACCACAACAACAACCCCCTCACCCACCGGCCCCAACACCAACACCAGCAGAAACGCAGGCTACACCTGCACCGTCCGCGTCAACAACCGTGAATACCAGACCGACACGATCTGGGAGTCCGAACCACTAGCCCGCGAAAACGCCGCCATGCGCGCGTACCTCATCTGTCGCAATTTCTCCGTCAATGATGGCATGTACCCTGTGGGCCATGACCATGGCGGTGTTGTGCAGGGGGTGCCTGTTGCGATTGGGACGGGAAGGAAAGGGAGGTTTCAGTATGGGGATGGCAATGAAGGGTTTGGGGAGGTTTATGCTGGGTATGGAGGAGCGGGGAGGGTTGGGAGTGAGAGTGGTGCGAGTAGTGGGAGTGGAGGGATTTCGCCGTGATTATGTTTCCGGGTTGGGATGAAATGATCATATGATTTGTTTGGGTGGGAGATTATGATTGATGAGTTATGACTATATCCGATTGATAGATTTGGCAAGCATGGCATTGCTGTTTTCGACTTTCGAGTTGTTGATATATTTCTGTGCTTTATCAGCACGTGAACATCGATTAATGTATGAGATCCTGGCCTGGACGCACAGGTTCAATGCCCTCACAATCCATTACTTCAATGCTTCTATTAATTATAGACTCATTGAAAAGAAACCTGGAAGAATTGGTTCTGCCCAAAGGCGTGCCATACAACAGTCGTGTTTGTCCTGTTTGCCTGCATAGCCCCTATGACGTAGGCCGATCCCACAGATCAGAAACAATTACCAACTTGCAAGCAACACGGAATGATGCAGTGTTTTCTACTGATCAATTTATTCAATTGGAAACTGTTCAATATATATACCGTTGATACTTGATTTATTTTGGAATTGGACTATCACCACCGCCATCAAATACGGAGAGTCATGACTTGACTCGAGCACGCTCGTTACTTTGTCCCTGGTTGGAAATATCAAGTCATACACTAGGAGTACATATTATATTTTGCTGTATACACGATAAATTGCCGTGACATCGTCTAACTATGCGCCCCCTCCTGATACCCGCCGTCCACATCCCGTTGCGGCTCCGTGGTAATTTAGGAACGGGATTGCCCCTAAGACCGTTTCAATCAACCCGGCCTGCTCAATGGCTACCATCTACGCAGTTCTCAATTGCAACATATGGGATACGGTATTTCAGTCTCTCCAGAGTACGGGCAGCAGATGACACATTGGAGCGATTGGAGGTTCGGGAGGGAAAGGACCTTGAAAATGACAAGAAGACCAATGAGAGAAGATTGGAGGAGATGAACAAGGGTGTGTTGTACTTGATTGTCGACAGGGATGCTGCTAATGGCTATAGGTAAATTGTTGACAACACCATCGAGATTGTTCAAGCTCTTGATGCCGTTGACAACGATTGATCACAACCCTAACCATCGAGGTAAGCAATAAACCTCAATAAACCAAACGAAGGCCATAGCTGATGAAGCAGACATTGAACCAATTGCCGTCCTTATACACCCACAACAACCACTCTCCTACCTCGAACGCCTCATCCAATCCGAAGTTCCCAAGATCCGCGGTGAGAACGGCCACTACCGACCACCGGCTGTCTCCTTTATTGCACTCCAACTAGAACAAGATGCTATCCGACCTAGAAAAGCCATCTACGAGAACACGGACGCGGAAGCCCGCAAACTAGGCGAAGGGGAGAGCGATGCCGTCCTCGAACGCCGCGGCCGCCCAGACGATTCAGACGATACATACAGCTATCTACGTGAATCGGAGGAAGGCCAAGAACGGCGCTTTGTAAGGTGGTCGCAGTCGACTGAGATTGGGGATTTCATTCGGGATGCAGCACGCGCGCAAGAGTTTATCGTGAGCATCGAAGGCGCGCCGGCTGGCTTGGGTCACATCCGCGTAACTGTTCCATCCTTTGATGAACGAACATACTTCCTCCGCATGCGCCTGCGCAAGATTTCAGGCCGAATCCAGAGTATTGCAGAAATCAAGCATGAGTGCGATGTCACCGCCCACCGCGGCGCCCAGCGCGTTGCAGTCGGGGGCTTTGGCGTCCTCTCTTTCTGGTGGTACCTGGTCTATAAATTAACATTTGAAACGGACCTCGGCTGGGACACAATGGAACCCGTCACATACCTAGCCAGTTTGTCTACCCTAATGGGCGGCTACCTCTGGTTCCTGTACCACAACCGGGAAATATCCTACCGTTCCGCACTGGACTTTACGATCAGCGCACGGCAGAAGAAACTGTACCAGGCGAAGGGCGTGGATTTACGTGCGTGGGAGTTCTTGATTGACGAGGGAAACGCGCTGAGGAAAGAGATTAAGAGTATTGCGGCAGAGTATGATGCGGATTGGGATGAGATTCAGGATGAACAGGACGAGAGTGTGACGAATGCGTTGAAGAAGGAGAGGCGTGAGAAGAATGGGAAGCAGGAGAAGAAAGATGATGATCGAGATGCTGATGATTGATAGGTTCTATCCGTGTATTATGTATGTATAATTGGTTTTGTTTATACCATATGTATATGTATGTTATACAAACTTGATTTTGGGTTCAAAACTAAGTATAAAGGACTACTCAACATACACAGCCTGCGGGGGCACAACATGTTTGTAAATATGCCCATTGATAACAATAGCATGCAACTTCTTTTGATCCTGAAGAACCTCAAGATCAGCCAAAGGATCCCCATCAACCAGAATGACATCCGCATAAAACCCAGGAGCCACCTTGCCCAACTCCTCCGGATACCCCATCATCTCGCCTCCCCAAGCAGTAGCAGCTACAATACTCTCCATGGGTGTGTACCCATACAAGTCCACCATATGCTTCAAATCCCGCGCATACGTCCCATGAGGAGCCCACGCAAAACCATAATCACCACCCGGCATGACGCGAATGCCCCGTTTCCGCATCTCCTGCATCGCCTTGCACGCCGTGTCCACCTCGAACTTGATACCCTTCTTCTCGGCCGCTTCGGCCGTCAAACCGTACGGCGTGGCTTCGCCGGTGCAAGTGGTATAAAAGAAGTTAAGCGCCGGTGCGACCCAGACGCGATCCTTCACGGCTTCAAGCATACTCATTCCCTCATCGTCAATGAAACTGGCATGATAGATCACATCAACCCCAGCCTGGACAGCGAACTTGACGGAATCAGCACTTCTCGCATGCGCGCACACCCGCTTACCTTGCGAATGCGCCTCATCCACAGCAGCCTGCGTCTCCTCAAGCGAGAAATACGTCTCCGTACTCGGCATCGTCGGATGAATATCATCCCCGCTCATACTAAGCTTAATATTATCCGCCCCGAGCTCAATAAACTCCCTCACCCGCTCCCGCATCTCCTTCGGCCCATCCGCATACCGCGAGATACTCGGCACAATCGCGCCCCCCGTCGTTGTAATCTCAGGCGTATTCGCAAGCGTCCTCGGGCCCGGAATCAAACCGGACTTGATAGCGCCCTTGATCGCGACGTCGAGACGGGGCTGCGCGGCAGCCGCCCCGAAACACATGGTGTATCCGCAGTCGAGGAAAGTTTTCGCAGAGTGCGCTGTGTGCAGGACGTGTTCTTCGAGCTTCAGGCTGGTCAGGCCGTCGAGGTCGGCGGCGTTGTTCCAGCTCAGGTGTGTGTGCGCGTCCATCAGGCCGGACATTAGTGTTTTTCTGCCCTCGCCGTCGATGATGAGTGCGCCACGGGCGGCTGTGGTGTCGATGGACTCGCCTACAGCGACTATGCGCTCGTTTTCGATCAGGACGTTGCCATTGTAAGGGGGTTGGCCGGTTGAGTCGAGGATGCGGACGTTTTTGAAGAGGATTTTGGATGGGTCTTCGGCTTGGTGGTTGTTGATGGTGATGTCTGCCGGCGTGGGCCGGTATGGCGTGTTTTCAGTGGCAATTGAACCCATGATTGCGGTGCGTCTCAAAAATTCTGGTTTTGTGTTCATTGAGGGGTTAATTCGTCTGCCTTTGTATGTCCACACAATGGCCGCGATTACGCAGCATGACAGGGATCAGGCGGGGTTGATGCATCTCTAATTTCCAAAACCCATAAGTTCATGCAACTAAATTGAAGGCCACGGCCTTTCTCCTTTTATTTGCTGTGATATGACGGGGTTCCACCGACGTCTTATACTAAAGAGGCTTCATTTTGCGGCACAGTGACAAAAGTACGGCCATTTCCGCTGTCATTGGCCATGATTCAGGTAGTGATCTACTTACACTAATAGCGACTAATTCCTTTTAGTTTTTCCCTCATAAACCGCGCCGCATTCATAAATATTTTGGTCAGTTAGCATTGGGCATTTATGCCTTAATAAAAATACAAATGAGGTCAATATCGGCTCGACATGCCAATTCTTAGGGTTCCGCTGCCAACACACTCATAAGCCAGACGTCTCATCAATATTTCTCATGTATCTGCACCTTTCAGGATCTGCTTTTCATGCGTGAACTTATGATCAGATGTAATGAAGCTCTTGGCGGGCGCATCAAGTGAAGGATCGCAGTCGAGTAAGATGCTAAAAAGCTCAAGCTTGAAAACACACCAGGAATATTTCTTCAGAGATGGGTGTTCATTCTTCATCAACAGAAACTGAAGGCTCCCCCGCGTCTACCGCATCCTGGATTAACAGTAGAATCAAGTCATGCCATACCAGGACACCACTTACAAGAACCACTACACCCAATCATGAACCACCATGCTGCCTTAGACTCTGCTTTAGGGTTTTCCGTCCGCTCAATCGGTATCCTGTCATGGCACGTTTTTAGTAGGCAATGTCTGCCTTTCGTATCCAGCACAAAAGACATGAACGACACCGGAAGAACACCGGCCTGATCAAAATCCACGACCCAGAGTTGTCCATTTTTATCGACTGGGAAATTATCTCTCCAAATGTCGCCGTAATAGCGGACCATTTTCTCGTGCGTCAGGCGTACTTGTAGTAGTTCCTTATGGGGGTTCTCGTAGGCTTTCAGGACCTGTGATCAAATAAATCATTTAGCGCAATACAGCAGACAAGTATTGCAGAAGGTAGATAGACAGAAACGATTGATATGTCTCTCCAAATGACCGACAGATGGATAAAGAACGTCCACTTCATGAGAAGCGAAGAATCTATGTCTAATCAATAGGACCAGGAGTTGAATCCAGCGGAGGCTCGATAGTAAACCAATTCACCAATCGCCCGCGCTCTTTGCTAACCAGATGCGACATTTTCGATCTCGATATATTCCATGACAATGTATGGACCGCCACGATTCCAATCGAAGGCATGGTAGATTTCTGGAATGCGGACAGTTGATCATGGTTGCTTGGTAATTTGGCCGTGGAAAAACTGCTGGTTTCGCGCTTCTTCCATGCTGGTACCATTATACTTGATGAATATTTTGTGCCCGTTGTGGGAGTGTGTGTTAGGTGGTTTCGAAGCCATTCTTGCGGCGAGAGCCGCGATGGCTTGTTTGCTGAAGACCCGGAGAATTGGGTGATATAATCTCCTCATTAGATGGTATCATAAGGGAGTGGTTGATTCTTGGTATGTAGTTGACAAGGCGGAGGAAGGTGAGTTATGACGAAGGATTGTTTGTATTAGCTAAGTCTCTACTAGCATCATTAAGATCTCTTCCCCCCCCCCTCCTTTATTCTTTTCTTTTATTTTATTCTTGAGGAAGATAGGGCGCATTTTGTACTGCATACACTGAATTTAACGGGTTGGAGGCTTTTCTTTCTTGCCCCCCTTTCCCCTAGTATATGGAGCCATTGGAATATATAAGAAATTATTATTATTTTCAAAGAATCTCTAGAACCGTTCGGCGAGTATACCTGGACACACCAAGATAGTAGTTATGGAAGTTAGTATTCTTTGATGCCAAGAAGGCCTGAGGCATGCTATGATTTTAATCTCTCTGTTGAGGGGCGTCATGGAACTCAAAGCGCTCCGATGTATGACCGAAAGGGGTTCCACCATCACCCCTCGTTTACTCGTATACTCAGAACGCGAACAGGATAGACTAGATAGGACTCAGGAGGGTCTACTACACAGCTTGTACGGGAGATTGTCCCGGGAGTTCGCCTTGGAGATGGAGTACGTGCTGGCGCGTTCTGGGAATCACCATGAGAGCAACAGGATGAAATTAGGGAGGCCATCGAAAAGGGTTATGGGTATGCTCGCCCCAGCCCTCTATTTGAATTATCTTCAGTTTTATTAACATGGACGTGTTCCCAGCGAGATGATGAATTTCGGTTACTACCCTGTGTTTTTGGGCCCAAGAATCTGATCATACGCCAGACCACCGACACTCCTCAGCTCCGTGTCCGCACCACGCACACACAATCTCTTAATAGACGCCATTTCGAGTTTCCGCGCTGCTTGTGCAGAGGACTCTCGCGGAGACGAGCATCTTGTGCATTGATCGGAACGCCCCAGTCAAGCAGTAGGTTGAGTTCGTCGATTCGACCTCTAGCGGCGGCTGAATGGAGGGAGGGGTATGATGTCTTCGGGCACCAACGTCTAGGATTCGCCCTGTTTGATAAGAGGAAGCCTGTCATATCGAGAATGCGCGACCTTGTGGTTAGGTGTGATAAGGCGAGGGCTTCTTATTGGGCGGCGGGTACTTAATATATCTAATATATCTAATAACTTGTGTTTCACAGCTACTGGATCAGATTCCGTGAAAATTCAGTAATCCAAACGCGAGATGGAGTGATGCCCGGCTGCCTCATTACTATCTAATCAAACTGCCCAAGGGGGAAAGGTGGTGGGCCGGGGATTGGCAAACCGAACACTGCGCAATGGGAATACTGAATGGCGTTCATGGCTCAGATTCTTACAATAGGGCTTCAATACCTGGTTACTGTTGTACGAAGCTTCGATGGTATAAGGGGACTAGGACGAGGAAAAGAAAGGTGGCGATTATGGCGGCGAGCCTCATCAATTGGCAGGAGGGGTCACGATGCGGCTTGCTGGCCTATGGTCATCTTTTGAATAATACCATGTTTCTTACTATCGGGAAGAGATACTGCTTTTCATGGTCCTTTACCCTAAAGCTTCAATGCTCATGGAACTTGTAAATCTTGTAGCATTGGCTCCGCGACGTTCAGGTTGGCCACACATACAAGAAAACACAGGTCGTTATATCGTTCCAGGCACAGACACTTTTTACGTGCTGAAATCAGAAGTCCAACACTCAGACAGGATATCCCCATGCTGCTGCATCAATGATTGAATAGCTACACTTGCGACTTGCGATCCGCCAACAATCACATCTAGTGAGCAGAGGCCTTTCATGACGATATCAATCTGCCGGTGCCAGATGCTTTCAACACTTTGATTTGCATTCCCCTGATAAAAATGCAAGGAGATTATATTCTCAATGGTCTTCTGGAAAGTGATTGCCGTCAAGCTGGGTGTGATATGATAAGCGAGAATCGGGACTTCGGCACTGAGGCCATTCTCGAGGTTGAAAAGCTCTTCAGTAGGCATTAAGAGTACGCGCTCGACTGTTCGGACTACTGAAGAAACTGCTTCTTCTTGGTAGCTGCGCATGGTTGAAGTAACATGTGGGTCAGTGGGAGAGTGATAATCTCTCAACGAATCGGCTAGAATGAGGACACTAAGACCCCAGTACAGTGTAATAGAAACTGGTTGGCGTTAGTATTGGGTCAGATCCGTATGCTATACAACATACCAGCAGATGTCCTGGACCGTATAGAAAGACGCTCAAGGTTGTCTATACAAGTTCTCATGAAAGGATGGAACGATTGATTGAACTTGCCAACTGCTGTCACAGTCGAGGTTATATCTTCGACGAGACTTTGGGCATGGCGAGAGACGGCACCTTTGACTTCAACTACCTGTCTCCAGACGCAAAATGCTTCCGCAACTGCCTTCTGGCATATGCTTGGAACGTTGTGATCGATATCTGGATAAATATCCTGGTTATCGAAGGAGACCAAGATTGGTCCGCAACTAGAAGATGCTGTATGGGCTTTGTTCAGTCAAAATTTCTCGTATCAAAAGACAGACCTAGCCCTACCTTTTGCATGGCTTGAAATACCCGGTAATCTGCAATGATGATCAGTTGTAAGCGCTGCTCCGATATCACGGATGTATCCGCCCCATCGCACCACACTCAGACTCGCTTCTAAGAGAGCACTATATACGGAACGTGATCCAAGAGTGGCACAGTATTGCTTGACAAGTGTATCAAGAGAAATAAGCTTTTGCAGACCCGCATCAAGAAATTGATGCGCTACGACAGACTCAGTTGCCCCGTGAACTTTGGTTGGAATAGCAATACCATCAAAGAGCAGGGTTGCATATACAACTCTGAACGAGCGAGCTGACTGCGCCTTTTGAAGGAATGTTCGTGCCTGGAACCAGGCATCATGGAATGTGTTTTCGACTGGGTCGCGTACTGTCTGGCTTCCATCCAAGCTGTCGGGGAATAGAATATCGGTTGTGGACAGCCACTGGAGCGAGAATGCCCGAAGGACCGCTTTCAGCACAGCATCTGACTGTCTCCGCGCCGCTTTAGTCAATCGGTTACCATATAGATCGCTGAAATGATCCAGGAAACGCACGGTACCCAGCAATGTCATCATGCAGCTGGGATCTCTCGGAGCCAGTTCAGGACTCATTGGAGAGACATTCGTCTGTGATGTTAAGGTCTGTGACCGGGGTGATAAGCTGCTCGAAAGCAGATTCTGTTCTTGTGAGGTTGAGGCTCCGTCCCCCAAACGGTAGCGACAGGTCGTTGCATATAAATTGCAATCATAATCCACAAATCTAGACGCACAGCCCGTGACAATCGTGTCATGAATTCGCGCAAGACGCACGTCAAGGATAGTAGCATCCAATTTCGAATTCAGCAGACGGATGGGGCTATCCAATGAACTGCCAATGAGATATTGCGTGTTTGGCCGTACACGAAGCCGGTCCTCAGATGTTTCGATTATTGTTACAGCATCAGGTGCAAGAAGATCCGGTAGACCTAAGCAGTCATTATACCCCTCTAGATAATCAAAATCTAGCCATGACTCTCTGGCCTCGTGGCCAGCCACAACGTCCGCTTGGAAGTCGCCACTGGCGAGGCCGAAGGCCTCAGCTGCGCTGTCTGAAGTACTCTCTCGTGTACGAGCTGGCTTAGATCTCTTCTTCTGTGATTGAAGATCGACAAATTCAAATGTACAAGCGTGCCCTAGACGCTTGCAGTGGGTGCAGGCTACATCTGTGTCTCCAATTCGGGGTGACGAAAAGAAGCAGCGTCGCTTAGAGCGTCGACATGGGTCGCAGCTTGAGTTTTGGCGGCGCTGTGGCAGCATTTGCGGAGAATAATCATGAAGGCAGCAAATAATCTAAAAATAAAATTTAATGATCGAGTATAAGAGTGATATGGCAAGTTTAAATAGTCTTCGGAAGAAGGAAGTTGATAATGTGACTGAGGTATGTACAACAATGTGTGCACAAATCCTGACTCATCCGTGCATAAAGTCCCATACAGACTAAACGTATCTATTCTACACACTCCTCTATGAAGAACAACGATCAAACACCCTCCCCTGCAGCCCTCCTCAAGCACCCCACTACAAACTCTGGATTACTCAAAAAAGGCGAATGTCCCTCCTCACATCTCTCCACATGAAAAACACCCTCACCCTGCGCAATCATCCTCTCCTGCACCGAAAGCGGCAGCGCATTGTCGTTCTTGCAGACAATGTACGTACTAGGGATTTCGCGGTAGGCCGTGTACGTGACTGGCACTGTTAGTGGGCCAGGTGGGAATGAACCTAGATGAGTCAATGCCTCGTCGACGTCGGCTGGGTCGCAGCGGTTGTAGAAGACATCGCGGATGGCGTGTTTGGGGAGGAGGATTGCGCCGTCCTGTAGCGGTTAGATAACGCATGTTTGAGATATGAATGAGGGAACGGGGTTGTACATCGGTGAATTGCATTCCTCCACTCTTCTCCGCATACTCTTTCTGCCTCTTCTCCCGCTCTTCCTCTTCCGGTGTAACAGGCTTCATCTGCCCAACGTGCGTCTGGCCCTTTGGCAGTGCCATAGCGCACATATAGATCAGTCGCACGACACCGGTAGTAAAGCCTTGCTTCTGGCGTTCTTCCTTGCCCAAGCCCTTAACGGCCTCGGACATGGCGACTCCGCCGAATGAATGCGCGATGGCGATGACGTCTTGACCAAGATCGAGTTTCTCCGTGATGGCGTGGTGTACGGCCTTCGCATCCTCTTCCCAGCTTGGGAGAGGTGGACTGGAGTTCACGGAAGGGAGGGCTACGGCTGTGGCGGAGTAGTTATGATTGGAGAGGTGGGTGATGAGGCGTGCGTAGTGGCGGGGGGTGTGCCAGGCGCCGGGGATGATTATAATTGCTGCGTTGGGCATTTTGTTTTCGGGTTTTGAAGGACAAAATAAGAAAGTATTATTGGGTAGTATTTAGGAAAGCTGAGAAAGGAACGTGGGTATGTAGATACTTTATATGGCCCGTCGGTTCCGCAGCCTTGGCTTCCATCGGATCCGATGAAATCTATCTAGTGAGGGTTCCATATTTGCACCATGGAAATGCCAAAAAAAAAAAAAAAAAAAAAGGGGGCAATTCATTACATATTCCACGTTCCACTTTATGCTTGCAGTAATATCAATTGGCCATAGAGGCAGCCTTCATCCCCAGTAGCACCGTAGCTTTACCTCTCTCCTCCGGCCCTATAACCCTCTACTTACCTTCCACTCCTCCAATACCCGCAGAGCGGCTTGATTGCCTCTCGCTCTATCAAGAGCATCGGCCGCGTATACACAGGATACACATCGCACTGGCGAACATCAATACGCAATTCTCCAACCAGGTACCGCACGAGTTCCATATTGGTCTGCGTTGGGCGATTTGATTCCCAAACGTCTTTGTTTGCCAGGACGTGAAGCAATCAGTACTACAAGGGAAATATAACAGTCATTTATTAATTCATCTAATCCAGTACAGTTGTCCAAGTCTTTCCCGCAGTCAATCAATTTACCGTCCCATTCCGCACGGGATCATAGTACCCTTTCGTACCCTGCTCCTGCTGCCCATGTCCATGCTGCTGTTGCTGCTGCTGCTGATTCTGCTGCAACTGATGCGACAAATCGACCTGTTTCCGCGCTAATCACCGTCAGCACCCTTTCCCCAACCTTCGCCCCTCCCCAGATAAACCCCCCTATCCCCATCCCCAGGGTACAATAACAGGAGCAACATACCAGCCTCATTCCCCCTCCTCCGATTCCGATTATTCCTTTCATCCCTCGATCTGAACACACTATACAACAACCAACCCGCAACCCAATTCGGCCCGTACTCGCCACTGGTCGAGCCGCGATCGAAATACGGCCTCGTGTACGACGACGCTGTCCGCCAGATCTCCAGTATGCCCCAGCGCTGGCACTCGGGGCGGATGTGGTGCCAGTAGAAGGGGGGTTGGGTGCGGGGGTCGTCGCGCAGGGAGTCGAGGAGGTTGCTGCGGTCTTGATTCATGCGGTTGTAGATTTGGATTGCTTCGTCCTGGCATTTTCTTTTTGTTAGAGGGGGTATGGGTTGTATGGGAGAAGGAGAGGGGTAGTACCCGCATGGCTCGATAGAACTGTTCATCTTGCGAGGAGGTAGTTAGACCTAAAGCGCGCATGAACTCTTCCTTGTTGACTCGTGGTCCCACAGCCATCTTGACGATAACCACAAACAAGTAGATCTCAGACTCAAACACAAGCAAACCAAAAAAAAAAAAAAAAAAAAGAAAGAAAGAAAG